>PVIW01007005.1:10689-78597 GCA_004026585.1 Noctilio leporinus | reverse complement strand
TGTTTACCATGACTTGAAATACTTTTTGCCATTCCCTTCTGGCTTGAATTGTTTCTGTTGAATAATCATTTGATAGCCTTATTGGAGCCCCTTTGTATGTTATTTGTCTTTTCTCTCTTGATGCTTTTAGGATTCTCTCTTTGTCTTTGAAATTAGCCATTTTAATAATAATGTGCTTTGGTGTTGGTCTGTTTGGGTTTATCCTCATTGGAACCCGCTGTGCTTCCTGAACTGGATTCATGTTTTCACTCATCATGTTAGGGAAATTTTCTATCATGACTTTTTTGAATAGGTTTTCCATTCCTTATTTCTCTTCTCCTTCTAGTATCCCTATGATACGGATGTTGTTACATTTCATGTTGTCCTGCAGCTCTCTTAAACCCCCTTCAATCTTGTTCAGCTTTTTTTTATTCTCTTGTACTGTCTTGGAGTATTTGTCTACTTTATCTTCCAATTCGCTGATCCAGTCCTCTGCTTCCTCTAGCCTACTGTTGACTCCTTCTACTGTATTCTTCAATTCAGTAATTGTGATCTTCATTTCCTCCTGGCGTTTATTGATAGTTTCTACGTCCTTTTTCATGCTGTTGTAGCTCTCAATAAGTTCCTTGTAACTTCCCTGGAGTTCTTTGTAGTTCTCCTGGAGTGATTTTTTTTTTTTTTTTTTTTTTTATAATTTTTTAATGTGGCTAAGCTCATTGAGTTTCTCTATCATCATTCTTTTGAATTCCTTATCTGATATTTTGGGTACCTCTGTTTCATTTTGTGGTTTTTCTGGGGATTCTTCCTATCCTTTTGGTGATGGACTGATTCTTTTTTTCCCCATTTTGGATTTCTGTTGTTGCTTGCTTTTTCTTTTTTTGTTTTTTTTTTTTTTCCTTGGATTAACCTGCTTTGTTTCCTTGCCTTAGTTGAGCACCCTTCTGTGTTAGGAGATTTGTGGAGTTCAATGTTGCAGGCTGCCAGATTTTTTCCACTTGTTCTTGGTGTGGCCTTTATTTGGGCTGTCTGGTTGTATTCTGGACCTGTGGGCTGCTCTCCTGCAGGTGTCTGCTTCCTCTGGGCTGTGCTCCCCTTAGTCCAGATGCTGACTGCTGAAGTTCTTAGGGACCTGAAGACCTCTTGTGCTCCCTGTCCTGTCCTCCAGCTGCTCTGGTACTCGAGAACACCATCAGCACTGCTCTCTACTCTGTCACCATCTTTTTTCCTCTTAATTTGCATTTTCTTAAATGTTAATGACAGTGAATATCTTTTTGTCTGCTTATTTGCTAGCAATATGACAGTATATCTTTCTAGTTCTTAGCCTTTTGTTAATCATATTGTTTATGTTTTCAATATTTATATTTGGAAGTTCTTTATATAGTCTAGATTTGAATCCTTTGTCATACATGTGATTTGCAAATATTACCTTGTTTTTTCTATCACCTTGACAGGGTCTTTTACAAAACAAATTTCACATTTTGATTTACTTGAAGTTGTTTTTTTTCTTTTATGGATATGCTTTAATGTCATCTTAGAACTCTGAGATTTAGGTTCTAAAGATTTTCTTGTATGTTTTTTAAAAGTTTAATAATTGTATGTTTTACATTTAAATCTATTTTAATTTTTGTATAGATTGTGAGGTTAAGGTCTACATTCATAGTTTTGCCTGTTTACCCATTTTTTTAACCACAATTTGTTGAAAAATCTATCCTTCCTCAATCAAATATGTTTTACACTTTTGTCAAAAATTCGTTGGTCATAATTGAATGGTTTTCTAATCTGAACCATTGATCTTTGTGTCTTTACCATCCTTGATATCACACAATTTTGATTACTGTAGTTATGTAAGTCTTAAAATTGGGTTGAGTGATTCCTCCAAATTTAGTCTTCTTGTTCAGAATCACTTTACTTAATCCAGTTTCTTTGTATTTCCATATAAATTTAAAATAATTTTGCTTATATCTCAAAAATTCTTCCTGAAATTTTAGCAGAAATTTTGTTAAACTTGTAAATAAGTCTGAAGGGAATTGACTTTTTTACTGTGTTGAGACTTTCATCTATGAATTTGGTATATACTCCATTTCATTACAGTTTTAAACTATATTTTATCTATTATGTTTTTATAGTTGTCCCAATTTTCCCCCTTTTGTCCCCCTTGACCTAGTACTCCCCTTACCTTCAGCAATCCTCTTTTTAGTTCATGTCCATGGGGCATGTGTATAAGTTCTTCGGTTTCTCCCATTCATATACTGTTCTTAACCCTATCCTTTTTTTTTTTTTTTTTTTTTTGTTGTTGTTGTTCCTACCAATTATGCTTCTTAATCCCCGAACCATTTCCCCAATTCTTCCCCTTCCCCCTCTCAGCTGATAACCCTCTAAATTATCTCCACATCTATAATTCTGTTTCTGTTCTGGTTGTTTGCTTAGTTTGATTTGTTTTTATTTTTTAGATTCAGTTGTTGATAGTTGCATTTGCTGTCATTTTAATGCTCGTAGGTTTGATGCTCTTCTTTTATCTTAAATAACTCCCTTTAACAGTTCATGTAATAATGACTTGGTGGTAATGAATTTATTTAGCTTTACCTTGTCTGGGAAGCACTTTTTCTGCCCTTCCACTCTAAATGAATGCTTTGCTAGTAAGAGTAATCTAGATTGTAGGTTCTTGCTTTTCATCACTTTTGAATACTTCTTGCCAATCCTTTCTTGCCTGCAAAGTTTCTTTTGAGAAATCATCTTAGAGTCTTATAGGAACTCATTTGTAGGTATCTCTCTGCTTTGCTCTTACTGCTTTTAAGATTCTATATCTTTAGACTTTGGCATTGTAATTAGGATTTGTCTTGGTATGGTCCTCTTTGGGTCCAACTTGCTTGTGACTACCTGTGATTCCTGGACTAGTATGCCTACTTCCTCCACCAAATTAGGGAGGTCTTCTTTTATTATTTTTCAAACAAGTTTTCAATTTCTTACTCTTCTTCTTCTCCTTCTGGCACTGCTATGATTCGGATGTTGATAGACTTAAAAGTTGACCCAGATGTTCCTAAGCCTCTCCTCATTAATTTGCATTCTTGTTTCTTCTTTTTGTTCTGATTGAATGTTTAGTTCTTCCTTTTGTTCCAAAAAGAATATTGATTTCAATCCTGGCTTCCTTTCCTTCCCTGTATACTTTTCTTTATTTCATCCTGTGTACCTTAATTTTTTCCTGTATTTTCTTGCCATACTCTGAATTCTCTGACCATCCTTATCACCAGAGTTTCGAACTCTGCATTTGATAGCTTGGCTAGCTCCATTTTATTTAGTTCTTTTTCTGGAGTTATATTCTTTCATTTGGGCCATATTTATTTGCCTTCTCAATTTGGCAGCTACTTTTTTATTTGTTTGTTTTTGTGTATTAGGTAGAGCTGTTTTTACTTCCTACCTATGTACCTGTAAACAGTGTGGGGCAGAGCTTTAGGGGATTCTGAGAGGGGACAACGTCTCTGCCTGGCTTTTGGTGATCTGCTCATCTGTTGCACCCTTTTCAGTCACTTCACCCATATCCTGCGTGTGATTGGCACCCTTCCAGTTGCTGCCTCATGGTTTGTGGATGTTCTAAGACCATGTGGGCCCTTTAAGTGGTGAAAATCAAGTTATTTCTTCACCCTCCCTAACCCCACTGGTTTTTACAGCCAGAGATAATGGGTGTTTATCTTCCCAGTTTTAGAACCCTGGGCTGTGCAGTCTGGGCTGAGGCTGAAATCACTTGCTCCCAGGGTATTCCTTCTGATCTTTATCTACCACATGTGAAAGCAGGACCATCTGTTCAGCTGCTGCCACCACTTGTCTGAGCCACATCACTCTGCTCTGCAAGCACAAATCTGCCCCTGCTACCTGTCTGGACAAATGTGGCTTCTTTAAGTTCTTGATTGTTAGAGTTCTGCATAGTTCTATGTTCTGATTGCTATTTATGATTGAGATCTTGTTGTAATTCTTTCTATGGTTGCAACAAGGAGATGAAGTATATCTACCTACACTTCCACCTTGATTGGAAGTTTTAAAATTTTCTTTTGATTTCTTTCATCAGCATTATGAAGCTAGTCAGGATTTGTTTTAGGTTTATTTCTAAGAATTTTATTTTTTAAATATCATGTTTTCATTTTCTTAAGTTCTATGGGTTCATTGCTAGTATGGAACAACATAATAGATATTTGGATGTTGGCCATGTATATACTAATGTATATATTCACTGCTATAAATTTCTCTTTTGCTATTCTACTAGCTGCATGTCATGATTTTGATAAGTTGTGTATTCATTTGCATTCAGTTATATGTATTTTAAAATTTTTTGAGACTTCCTTCTTCCTTCTTATTTAGAAGTATTTCAGTTAGTTTCTAGGACATGATACTATTTCTGTTATATATCTTTATTGATTTCTAGTTTGATTTCATTATAACAAAGAACATGTTCAACATGATTTTAATACTTTTAAATTAGTTGCAGTTGATTTTAAGGCCAGGATATGATCCATTTGATATACAATCCAGTGTACTTGAAAATAATATTTTCTGCTATTGTTACATGAAGTGTTCTATAAATATCAATTAGATTCTGTTGATTAATGGAATAGCTGAATTCTTTCAAATCCTTTTTGACTTTCTGTTTTGAGGTTTATCAATTCCATAGACTTGTTTAAATTTTCAGTGATAACTGTGTACTTGTCTGTTTCTCCTTTCAGTTAAACTCACATATTTTGCAGCTCTCCATTGTTTGAGTCACACATGTAGGATTATTGTATCTTTGTGATGGGTTAACTTTTTTATTATTATGAGTTATCAGTCTCTATCTCTGATAATTTTATTTGCTCTGAAAGCCACTTTATTTGATATTTATATAGCCACTTTTACTTTCTTTTGATTAATGTTTGAGAGATATATACCTTTTCAACCTTTTACTTTAAAACTATGTATGTCATTATATTTGAAGTGAGTTTTTATTTTTAAATTAAAAACATTTTTAAAAAATATTTTATTCATTATTTGTAGAGAGAGGCAGAGAGGGAGAGAGACATCAATGTATGGTTGCCCTTCACCTGCCTCCAGCTATAGACCTGGCTGGAGACCTGGCTTGCAACCTGGTTATGTGCCCTGGCTGGGAATTGAACCAGCGACCTTTGGGTCATAGGCCGGCACCTTATCAACTGTGCCACCAGCCAGGGTGAAGTGAGTTTTTATAGCCAACATGTTGTTTTTGTTTTTTGTTTTTAATTTCTATCTTATTTATTTATTATTTATTTATTTTTATTGTTGTATTTCATATATCCCCTTTTCCCTCTCCTTTGTCCCCTTCCCTACCCACCCACTTGCTCCCCAAAAGTCAATCCCACTTGTTGTCCATGCCCATGGTTCTTCTATGCTAGTTCCTTGACTAAACTGCTCCCTTCCATTCCCTCCACCTCCCTCTCACCCTACCCCTTGCCCACTGTATTCAATGTATTTATGTATCTGGTTCTGTTTTGCTTGTTTGTTTGTTTTGTTCATGTTCATTAGTGTCCTATAATGGATAAGATCATATGGTATTTCTCTTTCACTAACTGGCTTATTTCACTAAGTATATTATTTTCCAGTTTTATCCATGTTGTCACAAAGGTTAGGAGTTCCTTCTTTTTTTTTGCTGTATAGTATTCCATCATGTAAACATAACAAACTTTTTTGATCCTTTCATCCGCTGATGGGCACCTAGGTTGTTTCTAGCACTTGGCTATTGGAAATAACAACTGCTATGGGTACATAGGTTCTTTTGAATTGATGTTTCAGGGTTCTTCGGGTATAATCTTAGTAGTGGAATTGCTGGATCAAAAGGGAGTTCTATTTTAAATTAAAAAAAAAAATTCCATGCTGTTTTCCATAGTGGCTGCACCAGCCTGCATTCCCACCAACAGTGCACAAGGGTTCCCTTTTTCCCACATGCTCATAAACACTTGTTGTTTGTTGATTTGTTGATGATTGTCATTCTGACAGGTGTGAGATGATATCTTATTGTGGTCTTAATTTACATCTCTCTGATGCCTAGGGATGTTGTGCATTCTTTCACATGCATTTGGGCACTTTTTATGTCCTCCTCAGATTGGTGTCTGTTCAGGTCCCTTGTCCATTTTTCAATTGGGCTGTCTGTCTCATAAGTTCTTTATATATTTTGGATATCAAACCTTGTCTGAGGTATCATTGGCAAATATGTTTTCCCACACAGTTGATTCCCTTTGAATTTTGCTGATTATTTCTTTAGCTGAACAGAACTTTTCAATTTGATGTAGTCCCATTTGTTGATTTGTTCTTTGATTTCCTTTGCCCTTAGAGAAGTATCAGTAAATATATTTCTGTGTAGGATATCTAAAATTTGACTGCCTATATTATCCTCCAGGACCTTTATGGTGGCACTGCTTATGTTTAAGTCCACCTTGAGTTTATTCTGGTGTATGGTGTAAGTTGGTGGCCTAGTTTTATTTTTTGCATGCCCCTATCCAGTTCTCCTAACAACACCTGTTAAAGAGACTGTTTTTACTCCACTTTATGTGCCTTCCCCCTTTGTCAAATATTAATTGACCATAGAGTCTTGGGTTTATTTCTGGGCTCTCTATTCTGTTCTGTTGATCTATATGTCAATTCTTATGCCAGTACCAGACTGTTTTGATGACAGTAGCCTTGTAGTATAATTTGATGCGCAGTATTGTGATTCCTCCTACCTTGTTCTTCTTTCTCAAGATTGCTGTGGCTATTCGTGGGCATTTTTAGCTCCATATAAATTTTTAAATTATTTTTTCTATTTCTGTGAAGTCTGTCATTGGTATTTTAATTGGGATTGCATTGAATCTGTACATTGCTTTGGGTAGTATGGACATTTTAATGATGTTAATTCTTCCCATCCATGAACATGGGATATGCTTCCATTTATTTGTCTCTGCCTTGATTTCTTTCTTCAGTGTTCTGTAGTTTTCTAAGTACAAGCCTCTTACCTCTTTGGTTAAATTTATTCCTAAGGAGTTTATTTTTCTTGTTGCTATGATAAAAGAGATTTGTTTTCTAGCTTCCATCTTTGATGTTTCATTATTGGTATGCAAAACTGCTTTTGATTTCTGGATATTGACTTTATATCCAGCTATTTTGCTAAATTTGCTTATTAGGTCAAGTAGGTTTCTGGTGGAGTCTATTGGGTTTTGTATATACACTATTGTATCATTTGCAAATAATGACAGTTTGATTTCCTTCTTTCCAATTTGGATACCTTTGATTCCTTTCTCTTCTCTGATAGCTGTGCCTAGAACTTCCAAAATGATGTTGAATGGAAGTAGAGAAAGTAGACAGCCTTGTCTTGTTCCTGATCATAGGGGAAGCTTTTAGTTTTTCCCCATTGAGTATGATGTTGGCTTCAGATTTCTCATATATGGCCTTTATGATGTTGAGATATGCTCCCTCTATTTCCATTTTGCTGAGGGTTTTTATCAGAAATGGTTGCTGTACTTTATCAATGCTTTTTCAGCATCTATTGATGTGATCATATGGTCTTTGTCTTTCATTTTGTTGATGTTGTGGATTACATTTATGGATTTGCAAATGTTGTACCATCCTTGCATCCCTGGGATGAAACCCACTTGATCATGGTATATGATCTTTTTAATGTATTGCTGGATCTGATCGGCCACTATTTTTTTGAGAATGTTGGTTGGCATCAATGTTCATCAGAGATATTTGCCTATAGTTTTCTTTTTTAGTTGTGTCTTGACCTGGTTGTATGATTAGAATAATATTGGCCTCATTGAAAGTTTGGAACTCTTCTTTCTTGTTGGATTTTTTGGAATAGATTGAGAAAGATAGGCATTAATTCTTCTTTAAATGTTTGGTAGAATTCACCTATGTAGCCATCCGGTCTGGGGCTTTTGTGCTTTGGGAGATTTTTGATTACTTTTTCAATTTCACTAGTTGTTATTGGCTTATTCAGGCTTTCTGCTTCTTCTGGATTCAATTTCCTGAAATTTGTCAATTTCACCCAGGTTGTCATATTTCTTGTCATATAGTTGTATGTAGTAATTCTTACAATCCTTTGTATTTCTGAAGTATCAGTTGTAATTTTTCCTCTGTTGTTTCTGATTTTGTTTATTTGGGTTCTCTCTTTTTCTTGATGAATCTGGTTAAAGGCTTGTCAATTTTGTTTATTTTTTCAAAGAACCAGCTCCTGGACTTATTTTTTCTTTGAATTGTAGTTTGAGTCTCTAGGTTATTTAGTTCTGTTCTGATCTTGATGATTTCCTTCCTTCTACATAATCTGGGTTTTGTTTGTTTTTGCTCCTCTAGTTCTTGCAGCTTTATGGTTAGGTTGTTTGTATTAGGTTCTTCTATCCTTTTTAGGTAGGCCTGTATTGCTATGAATTTCCCTCTGAGGACTGCCTTTCCTGTGTCCCATAGGTTTTGAACTGTTGTGTGTTCATTGTCATTTGTTTCCAGAAACTTTTTGATTTCATCTTTGATCTCATTGTTAACCCATTCATTACTTAAAAGCATATTATTTAGTCTCCTTGAGTCGGAGTGTTTTTGATTTTTTCCCTTGAGATTGGTTGCTAGTTTCAATCCATTGTGATCTGAGAAGATGCTTGGTATGATTTCAATTTTTCTGTATTTGTGGAGGCTTGTCTTGTGACCTACCATGTGGTCTGTCTTTGAGAATGTTCCATGTGCATGTGAAAAGAATGTGTATTTTGCCTCTTTGGGGTAAAAAACTCTGCATATATCAGTTAGGTCCATTTCCTCTAGAGTGTTGTTCAATGCCACAACATCTTTGGTGACTTTTTGTTTGGAAGATCTGTCCATTGTTGATAGTGGGGTATGAAAACCCCCTACTATGAGTGTGTTGATGTCTATATCCTTCTTGAAGTCCTCCAAGATTTTCCTTATATATTTGGGAGCTCCTACATTGGGTGCATATATGTTTACCAGTTATTTCTTCTTGATGGATTGTTCCCTTAAGTATTATGAAATGTCCTTCATCTGTTTTCATGGCCTTCATTATAAAATCTATTTTGTCTGAAATAAGTATTGCTACACCAGCCTTTTTTTCATGTCCATTTGCTTGATATATATTTTTCCATCCATTCACTCTCAATCTGTGTCTATCTTTTGTTCCGAGGTGGGTCTCTTGAAGACAGCGTATGTGTGGGTCATGTCTTCTTATCCATTCAGCTACCTTATGTCTTTTGATTGGTGCATTTAATCCATTTACATTTAAGGTTATTATTGACCGATATTTATTTATTGCCATTTTCCCACTTTGTTCCTGTGTTCCTCTTTGGCTCTTTCAGTTTCTTAATTTTTTTTTTTTTTTTTTTTTTAAAGCAGACCTTTTAGCATTTGTTGCAATGCTGGTTTGGTAGAGATGTATTTTTTTAGTCTTTGTCTGGAAAACTCCTTATTTCTCCTTCGATTTTGAATGATAGTCTTGCTTAGTTGAGTATTCTTGTTTGCAGGCCTTTGTTTGCCATTACTTAGAATATTTTTTGCCATTCCCTTCTGGCTTTTATTCTTTTTAATAACCTTATGAAGTCCCCTTAAATGTTATTTGCTGTTTCTCTCTTGATGCTTTTAGATTCTCTCTTTGTCTTTGAAATTTGCCATTCTAATTATAATGTGTCTTGGAGTGAGTCTGTTTGGATTCATCCTCATTAGTACCTTTTATGCTTCCTGAATTTTAGTAACATTTTCACTCAGTATGTTAGAGAAGATTTCTATCATTACTTTTTTGAACAGGTTTTGCATTCCTTATTTCTCTTCTCTTTCTGGTGTCCTTATGATATTGATATTATTGCATTTCATGTTGTCCTGCTGCTCTCTTCAAACTTCTTCATTTTTTTCAGCCTTTTTTCATTCTGTTGCACTGTCTTGGGATATTTTTCTATGTAGTCCTCCAGATCACTGATCCAATCCTCTGTTTCCTCTAGCCTGCTGTTGATTCCTTTTACAGTATTCTTCAATTCAGAAACTGTATTCTTCATTTCCTCCTGGCTCTTATTGATAGTTTCTATATCCTTTTTAATGCTGGTGTAGTTCTCAGTAAGTTCCTTGGTTCCTTATAGCCTTCCTAGAGTTCTTCGTAGTTCCCCTGGAGTTGTTTATTGCTTTCTTTGAGCTAGCTGAGTTCATTGAGCTTCTCTATTATCATTATTTTGAATTCCATATCTGATAGTTTGCTTGCCTCTGTTTCATTTAATGATCTTACTGGGGATTTCTCCTTTCCTTTTGGTGATGTACTGTTTCTTTTTCTCCCACCTCCCCCCCCCCCCTTTTTTTTTTTTTTTTTTGGTAATCCAATTAGACTGTTATCAGCTGCCAGGCTAAGGAACTACTAGGCTGGCAGGATTGATTTAGTTGTAATCCTATTGGTCTGTGATCCACCACCACTCAGATATATCTTGGGGTGACAGACTGATTCAGTTGTAAATCAACTGTATGGTTGGGAGACTGAACAAGGGTGCTAAGCAGGCAAAAGCTAGAGCTATTTCAATTTCTGAAAACAGTGTTCCGTTAGGAATTCTAGTGTAAGGGAGTAAGTGGGTAAGTTACCATGGAAAAACTAAAGAATAATATTTTGTTATATGATCCAAAACCAAACTTTAAAAATTGATCTACTCCTATTTTCCATAGGTTGAAGTCCTGTTTCCTTGGCATGCCTAGATAGCCTTATCCTTATTCCTCTTCATGATCATAGACTCCTCAGAACCCTGAGGGTTACCACTACTTCAAGCTCAGATGGTATAGCTTGAATGCCATGTGCATAGGTGAAATTTGGATGGTTTGGATGCCCATGCAGCTGGTCTGCTGGGCAAGAACTCAGTAGAGGGACTGAGATGATGTTCTGTTGGCCTGACTGAATGAAAGAGATGCACCTGCTTGTATATCTCTGTGTCTTGTATTTTTCAAAGGAGAACCAACATCCCCAGTTCTGGTCAAATTTTAGAATTCATAGTTCTCACTTCTATTTATAATTCTTGAGAATTAATTTAATTTAATTTGAGATTTTTCTGGCTCTGTCAACAATGTCCAATAGCTTGGGATCACACTAGTTATCTGGGTCAACTCCTATACCTGGTGACACTGGAAGAGGTGTAGTTTTCTTTGGGGTAGGAAAATACTTTATAAAGCTGTCTCTTTTATTCCACTGGTTACCTATGCTTATTTATATTATATAAGTATGTGGGAATGCTGTCTTAGTACTTAAGGGAAAAATATGCCTGAAATATTTAAAAAAGTGAATTGTTAAGGAAAATAATGGATCATGATACTCATTGCTTCTGAAATATTTGTGTAATGAATATATTATGATTATTAATACCAAATTTTACTTTAATGATGCATTCACATGTTTCCCCACTGCATAGAAAGCTTTGTGAGAGTAGTATTGTCTTAATAATCTCTGGCTTCAGTTACTGTCAAAGAGCAAAGTAATCACAGTTAAGTTTGTTATGCTCCATTATTGCTGCCCAAACAACTTCTTTCAAAGATAAAAATATCTATTATATCTACTCTGCCTTGTGCATTAGTCACCAGCCATATGTAATACTGAATACTTAAAAGGGGCTAGTGTGATTAAGAAACTGAATATTTAATTTTAATGAATATAAATTTAAATGCCACATAAGAAGATATTATGTACAATAAAAGACAATTAGGAATAAAATTCATTTTCAAACTTTGTGACAAGATGATAATCTGTTAATCTCAACCCAGACTCTGTGGTACTGGTACTCTCTGCCTCTTTCTCATTGACCCCAGTGTTGCTCGACTACAGGGGGTCCTGTGTTTTCCAGTTTTTATTCAGCTCCAACGACATAAATCTTAATGGATTTAATTCAGAGGTTCTTCACTTGGGCAGCACGAGTGAGCTGATGAGAGTTTTAAACATCTGGGTGCTCAGAATTCATATTAAACCAATGAAATTCAAACATCGGTGTTTTGTAAAGCTCCCCAGATGTTACACTAATTTTATGCATCAACTTGGAGGATGTTTTTGGATGAGATTAACTTTTAAATTAGTCAACTTTGAATAAGCAGGCTGTCCCCAGTACTGTAATGGGCCCCCACACAATTAGTTAAAGATCTGAATTGAATGAAAAGGCTGGCCTCCCCAAACAAGAGGAAATGCTCCAGAAGATGCCCGTTAACCTGAAACTGCAGCATTGCTTCTCCTGAGTCTTCAACATGCCAGTCTAGACTGCAGATTCTGGACTTGTCAGCTTCTATAATTACCTGAACCAATTTCTTAGAATAAATCTCCATATATCCCATAGATATAAAAAATACACATATACTATTGGTTCCATTTCTTGGGAGAACTCTGATTGACACAAATTTTGGTACTAAGGGTCCTTCTCAATTAATAGAACCTTAAATCATCAGAGTTTATTCTGGGGTTTCTGAAAGTCTGATTAGATATAAAAACCCCTATTGATTAAATTTCCAGTAGTAAAGAGAGCACATATAATCCATTGCATGATTTAGCAATAGAGATGTTCAAAATATTACCACTGGATATTCCTAATCAAACAGTACAAGAAGCAAATGTCTGGGTGACTATGCATATGGTACTATCAAGCAAACTTTTGGCAAACTAATGAGTAGAATGAGATGTTCCGGTTGCTGCTAATGGTGTTGGGCAAAGTGTAAAAAGAAAAGAGTAAGCTCAAGGATTTGAATTCCCTGCTCCAGTTTCACATAAATTACCTAAGAGTCTATATGTCTTCCTTAAAAGAAACCCTTATTATCTGTAATTACCAGACAAAGATTGTTGAAAACCACACCCAGAATCTCATTCTATCAGTTGCTGAGTTACAAAGCCTTGAAGGACATCTATAGTTAAAGTGAGGACACTGGGAAGGAATGGGGTCCTAAAATTTTGAACAGGGGTATGTGGGAAGATTGATAATGCTGTGGACATGGGATCCCTGAATTCTAATGAATCCTTGTCAATAGAAGCAGATTTTCCACCTCCATCTGAGAGAATTAATCCTTCATTGACTGAGAAAACTGTGGGCAGTTGCCATGAACCACACTCACAGTGGCGATTCTCTTTAGAACCCAACCTCACCACTCTCCCTGTGCTTCTAGAACTAGACTTAAGTCCTAGCAGACTCCTAAAGGTGAGGTACAAAGTATGTCTCATGAGAAGGTGTATTACATTCTAAAAACTGAGTGTTATAATTTATACAGACACTAAGTATGGAAATGAGTAAATGTGTGGGATAATAGTGGAAGAAACAAATTTAGATTGGAGTAAACTATAGGTCTGGGCCCACTACACAGAGAATCTTGTTTCAATATGTACTTTGAGGGGTTAGAGAAAAGATTCTAAGAGTTTGATGGTTGACTGAAACATGAATGAAAAGGTGGTTTATTGTGAGAAAATGGGAACTGCTGGAACTGTTTTTGGTTTACTATAAAAGGCAGCATTCAAAAGTTTAGGGAGCTTCTGATGTTAGTATAAACTGGTCATGTATGACCTATTCATTTATATTGGGAAGCTCCATAAAATATGCCTTTCACCACAACTGTAAGAAATACATTTGTGAGAGAAGGGGAATCATATTTAAAGAGCTCCACAATGATTCTTTGTAGGTCAGGTCTTGTGACAGAAACTGTGGTCACTAAGTTGGGAAACCTAAGGCAGTACTCAACCACAAAAGGCCAGGTGGGCACAATTACTGTAAAGGAGAGCAGAATCAATTTAGTGATCAGAATAGCCTGACTCACACATACTTATGCCATTGGCTAGTTGATGATGGCACTTTTAGGAGTGAACTAAGTAGAAAATCTACTAAATTGGGTCAAGTGAAAAGAGTCTAATCTGAATCACAGAAACTGAGAGTCATAGCCCTTCAATGAAACCCCAGATTTGGACCTATTCTCAGTTCTAGAACCCCTTGAATGAGGAGGAGCCCATCACTTTGAGAAAAGACCCTAATACATTACTAAAAATTTATACTATAAATCTTTTTCACAGCCTTTCTTACAAGCACCAACAGCTTCTTACCAGGATAAATGTGCACTAGGCAAAGGAAAATAATAAAGACCTCTGAGGACAGCTGGGCCCTGTTTCTGAGCTAACCCCAGTTCCAAGAGGCCCAAAATGTCATTGTGATTCATCAGAAGAGTAGGGCTTACAGAGGTCATATGATCAATGAAGTTTTAACTTAGGTCTATCTCAAAGAGGGCTCAGTGTGTCCCTGAACACATCCAATGTTCTAAAAGGAATAATTGGAATAAACATACTCAGAAGCTGGCAGAATCCTCACATTGATTTCCTGACCTATAGAGCCAGGCCTATTATGGTAGGAAAGGCAAGTTGAAACCACTAGAACTGCCTCTGCCTAGAGAAATATTAATTCAAAAACAATACTACATTTCCAAAGAGACTGCAGAATTTCCACCATTAAGGCCTTGAAAGATGCAGGTGTGGAATTCCCATCATGCCCACATTCAAATCAGCTATTTGTCCTATGCAAAAGATGGATGGATCTTGGAGAATGACAGTGGATTACTGTAAATTTAACTAGGTATTGATTTCACTTGCAGCTGTTATACCAGTCATGGTTTAATTGGTTGAGGACTTAACACATTTATTGGTACCTTATATACAGCTACTGATCTGACAAATGACATTTTCTTCATCCTTATCATTAAGATCTACCAGATGCAGTTTGCTTTCAACTGGAAGCCAGAACAAGAGAAGACTCTGCAAGAGATTCAGGCTAGCTTACAAATTTCTCTGCCACTTGGGCCATAGTAGTCAGCAATATTGTTTGAAATGTCTGTGGCAGATAAGGATACTATTTTGACCCTTTGGTAGGCCTTATAGGGGAACTGCAGGGTAAGCCTTTAGGATTTGGGGACAAACTTTGTCAGTCCCTGCAGAGAAATACTTTTTTTTTTTTTTTTTTGAGAAACACTATTCTTTAGAGAAACAGTTCTGAGCCTGCTACTGAGCCTTAATAGAGCAAGTTACCATGTGCCTGAGCTGCCTATTATGAAATCAATGTTATCTGACCCACCAAACTATAACATTAGGTGGGCAGAACAGAACTCCATCATCAAATGGTTTTGATATGATTGGGCCAAGTAGGTCCTAAGGTACAAGTAAGTTAAATGCAAAATTGGCCTACATGCCCATGGTACTCACTCCTGCCTTCTCTTACATGCTGCCTTCTCTTCTGAAGCCTGAAACTTTAACCTCATGGGGGAATTCAATCATGAGAGGATACAAGACTTGGGCCTGGTTTATGGGTGGCTCTGCATGGCATTCCAGCACCATCAATGGTAAAGAGAAATGATCCCAATGGGCAGAACTTTGAGCAGTACACATGGTTGTTTACTTTTCTTGGAAAGAGAACTGGCCAGACATGATTACATACCAGTTCATTGTCTATGGCTTATGGTTTGGTTGGATGGTCAGGATTTGGAAAGAACATGATTGGAAAGAAATTTTGGTAAAGGTGTATGTGGATAGGCTTTTTTGAATGCGAAAAAAGTGAAGATACTTGTGTTCCCTGAGAATGCTCACTACGGAAGAGTAAGATTTTAATAATCTGAAAATCTCTTTCCCAAGGTAACCTTGTCATTGCTCAACAGGCTTGTGGACAAAGTGTTCATGGTGCTAGCATGGAAGTTACATGTAGGATCAGCAACATGGACTTCTACTCACAAAGACTGACCTTGCTATGGCCACTGCAGAGTACCCAATATGCCAGCAGCAGAGCTCAATACTGAGTCTCAGATATGGCATCATTACCCAGGATAACCAATTAGTACCTTGTGGTAGGTTGATTACATTGGGTCACTTTCACCAGGAAAGAGGTAGCATTTTGCTGTCATTAAAGGAGGCATTGAAAGAACAGGCACAACCAATTAGTGTGCCTCTGTGCTCCTCACAAAGCCAGCACAAACAACTAGTGCACAGTGGTGCTCCTCCCAGGATAGGTGCAATCAAGTAGCATGCACCTGCACTCCTTGCAGAACCAGTGTGGGAAAGAAGAGCCCCAAAACACTGGCACTGTGGAAACCCAGCTAGGCTATTGGAGGCTCAGCCTACTGGGGATGTGGCACTCAGAAACCAGCCCTGACTGTAACAGACTCCAAAGTGCCCCTTCAGGGCACCTAAGCCTGACTGTAGACTGCAGAGACTTGATCAAGAAAAAGAGGCAGACTCAGGAAATGGATTGCTGCTAAACTCAAACATCTGAGTTACACTAAGATCTATAAGAATTATTAATCCCCAAATGGTTCTGTTTTAGGAGTAGCTCAATAATAGTATATAAGACTTGGTAGAAGGAGTACCTCTCAATCAGGCAGCTGGAATGAAAAATTCATTAAGGGGTAATAGATAAACCAAATCCAAAATACAACCAGACACCACAAATTAATGACATAAAGGGCACCCTAAAAGCAACAAGTTGAGGAAATCTAGGAGACTGCACCACTAAACCCCACAAACCTCCTATCATAGAAGGGCACTTCATGAAGGCAGGGAGACATAGCAGATTAATCCAAGAAACAAAAGCAAGCAATAAAAGACACCCAAAATGGGGAGAAAAAGAAACAGTTTATCACCAAAGGGAAAGGAGTAATCACAAGAAAGACTGCTAAATGAAATACAAACAAGAAAACTATCAGATACAGAATTCAAAGGAATGGTTATAAGAAAGCTCAATGAGCTCAATGAGCTCGAAGAAAACTACAAAGAAATCCAGGGCAACTCTAAGGAACTTACCGGAAATTATATCAGCATTAAAAAAGACATATAAACCATCAGTAAGAACTAAGAGGAAATGAAGAATACAATTTCTGAAATGAAGAACACAATAGAAGGAATCCAAAGCAGGTTAGAGGGAGCAGAGGATTGGACAGCAAATTGGAGGACAACATGGAAAAAAATTACCAGACAGTGCAACAAAATGAACAAAGACTGAAAAAGAATAAAGATGTTTTGAGAGAGCTACAGAACAACATGAAACTCAATAATACCTATATCATAGGGATACCAGAAGGAGAAAGAAGCAAGGGATAGAAAACTTGTTGGAAAAGTAATGACAGAAAACTTCCCTAAATTGATGAGTGAAAACATCAGTCAAGTTCAGGAAAAACAGAGGGTCACAATGAAGATGAACCCAAATAGGCCCACCCAAGATACATGATAATTAAAATAGCAAATTTCAAAGGCAAGGAGAGAATCCTAAAAGCAGCAAGAGAGAAATAGCTAATAACATATAAGACAGCTCTGATAAGGTTATCAATTGATTTCTCAGCAGAAACACTACAAGCCAAAGGGAATGACAAAAATACTCCAAGTAATGAAAAACAAAGGCCTACAACCAAGAATATTCTACCCAGCAAGATTCACATTCAAAATGGAAGATGAAATAAGGACTTTCCTAGACAAAAGAAGACTAAAAGAATACACTTCCACCATATCAGCATTGCAAGAGATGCTAAAGGGCCTGCTTTAAAAAGATGAAGAAATGAGAGAGAGAGACAGAGAGAGAGAGAGAGAGAGACAGAGACAGAGACAGAGACAGAGACAGAGACAGAGAGAGGATGACAAGAACAAAGAAGATAAATGTCAATGAAGAAGTATCTGTCAATAACCTTTCATGTAAATGGATTAAGTGCACCAATAAAAAGACATAAGGTAGCTAAATGGATAAGAAAACATGACCCACATATATGCTGTCTTCAAGAGACCCACCTCAGAACAAAAGATAGACACAGACTGAAAGTTAAGGGATGGAGAAATATATATCAAGCAAATGGGCATGAAGAAAAGGCTGAGGTAGCAATATTAGACAAAACAGATTTTACAATAAAGGCCATAAAAAAGAGACAAAGAAGGACATTTCATAATACTTAAGGGGACAATCCATCAAGAACATATACCACATTCGTGGTTGGGAAGAATTAATATCATTAAAATGTCCATACTACCCAAAGCCATCTATATATTAAACACAATCCCTATTAAAATATCAATGTTATATTTCAAAGACTTAGAACAAAGGTTAAAAATTTTATAGGCAGTCAAAAATGACCCCCAATAGCTACAGCAATTTTGAGAAAGAGGAATGAAGTAGGAGGAATCACAATACCAGATATCAGGCTATATTACAAAGCCACAATAATAAAAACAGTCTGGTACTGGTACAAGAACAGAAAATCATCAATGGAACAGACTAGAGAGCCCAGAATAAACCCAGGACTATATGGGTAACTAATATTTGACAAAGAGGGAAGGAACATAAAATGGAGTGCAAATAGCCTCTTCAACAAGTGGTGTTGGGAGAACTGGACAGGCACATGCAAAAAAATTAAACTAGACTATGAACTTATACCATACACCAGAATAAACTCAAGATAGATAAAGGACCTAACATAAGCAGTGCCACCATAGAAGTCCTACAAGAAAACATAGGCCAAAAAAATTGCAGATACACCACACAGCAAAATTTTCATTGATTTCTTTCCCAGGGCAAAGGAAATAAAGGAACAAATAAACAAATGGAACTACATCATACTGAAAATTTTCTCTTCAGCCAAAGAAAACATCGAGAAAATAAAAAGGAAACCAACCATATGGGAAAACATATTCACCAATGACACCTCAGACAAGGGATTGATCTCCAAAATATATAAAGAGCTAATATTATTCAACACTAGGGAAACAAACAACCCAATTAAAAAATGAGCAAAGGGGCCCTGGCTGGTGGCACAGTCAGTAGATAAGGCCCCAGCCTGCAAACCCAAAGGTCGCTGGTTCGATTTCCCAGCCAGGGCACATAATTAGGTTGCAAGCCAGGTCTCCAGCCAGATCCATAGCTGGAGGCAGGTGAAAGGCAACCATACATTGATATCTCTCTCCCTCTTTGTCTCTCTCCCTACCCATCTCTCTAAAAATAATAAATAAAATCTTAAAAAAAATGAGCAAAGGACCAGAACAGATACTTCTCCAAGACATACAAAGGGCCCATAGGCATATGAAAAAATGCTCAACATCACTAGCAATCACAGAGATGCAAATTAAAACAACAATGAAATATCTATCACCTCACACCCATCAGAATGGCCATCATCGACAATCAACAAACAAGTGCTGGCGAGGATGTAGAGAAAGGGAACCCTGGTTCACTACTGGTGGAAATAAAGACTGGTGCAGTCACTATGGAAGACATTATGGAATTTCCTCAAAAAACCAAGAATAGAACTGCCTTATCACCCAGTGATTCCACTGCTGGGAATATACCCAAAGAATCCTGAAGCACCAATTCAGAAGAACCTATGCACCTTTATGTTCATAGCAGCGCTATTCATAATAGCAAAGTGCTGGAAACAATCTAAGGCTCTTCAGTGGATGAATAGATCAAAAACTGTGGTATATTTACACAACGGAGTTCTGTGCAGCAGAAAGAAAGAAGGAACTTCTAACATTTGCAATAACATTGATGGAACTGGAGAGCATCATGCTTAGTGAAATAAGCCAGGCAGCAAAAGTTAAATGCCATATGTTCTCACTTAATACAGGAGACTAATGAACACAACAAGCAGACAAGCAGGAAGGAACAAGAGACATGGGAGAGAAAAATAAGGGGCAGAAAAATGGTGACTGGGAGGGAAGGGGAGAAGTGAGAAAGTGGGGAAAGGGTACCATTGAGGAGCTAGTGTGAATAACCCATGGACTTGGACAATGAGTGGAGAGAGGAGGCAGGGGAGATCAATGGGAGAAAAATGAAATAATTGTAATACAACAACAATAAAAAAAGAGGCATTGAAATGTCAGTGTTAAATCAGGATACTATTTTGACCATTTGGTAGGCCTTATAGGTGAATTGTTATGAGTGTGTGTTTGTGTGTGTATATTAAGCAAATATCTGTTTTCCTCCCTCTCTTATTTCATTGTGATATAATATAAGTTATATTAATTTTATGTCATATTATATAAGTTTTCTTAATTTAATATCATAACATTTCAGTTGAGAGAGATCAGGAGAAGAGAATACAACATCCTGACTTTTCTGGGGAAAGTGAGTTTTTTAATGTAGCAGCCATATTAGTTGGAATTGTGATCTTGTTATTGTCTTCATTTGGAGGTTAAAAATAATTTAAGGAGGTTTGTATGGGTGCCAAATTGATGAGGGGTTAACTTGTGATGGTTAATTTTATTTGTCAACTTGGAGGGTGTTTTGGATGAGATTTATGTTTAAATTGGTGAACTTTGAATAGCGTATTGCCATCCATAATGTGAATCTCATCCAATCTGTTGAAGGACTGAATAAAACAAAAACAACTGTCTCTCCCTAGTAAGAGAAAATTCTCCATCAGACTGTCTTTTGGACTAGAACTGCACCATAATGGGTCTCCAGCCCACAGGCCCACACCATAGATTTTGAACTTACTCTCCTCTATAAATGTGTGGCCATATTTTATATTACATGTGTAAATACATAAACAACCTCCCCACTCCCCACATATGAGGTTTGGATTCTCTGGGGAGAGAATCCTGACCTGAATAATATTCCAGGTGATTCCAAGGTTGGAAGAAGTTTGAAAATCAACAGTCAAAACCAGTTATGAATACTTCATTCCTTTTATCAGAGATTACTATAACAATGAAAACACATTTCTGTTAATTTCTACAGTAGTCACTGGTAATAGAAATGAAATTACTATAGTTTTAAAAGGCAAAACTATAAAACTACATATAATACTGCAAAAATTCTAGATGGCCTTGGGTTTGGTGATATGTTTTTAAATACAGCACTGAAAGCATGACCCATGAAAGAAAAAATGAGTTGGACTTGATTAAAATGAAAATCTTTGGTATTGTGATAGACACTGTAGAGAGTCTGGGACACTGTGCCTTCCATTGCCTGGGAGAAAATCTGCAAAACACATACCTGATAAAAGACTGGTATCCAAACTAATTAGAAAACTTTTCAAATTCAACAATAAGACACCAAAGAATCCAATTTAAAAATGGGCCAAAGATTTGAACTGAACTTATTTTTGTTGATGCTAGTGCTAGTGGGGAATCTCTAAAAAGGTTTTTTCCCTATTAAAAATTTATGCAAACAACAAGAAAAATATTAAAGTACTTAGGAGTAAACTTAACCAAGGAGGTAAAAGATATGTACTCAGAAAACTACAGAACATTGAAGAAAGAAATTAAGGAAGATACAAATAAATGGAAGCATATACCATGTTCATGGGTGGGAAGAATTAACATTATTAAAATGTCCATACTACCCAAAGGAATCTATAGATTCAATGCAATCCCAATTAAAATACCAATGACAGACTTCATAGAAATAGAAAAAATACTTCAAAACTTTATATGGAGCCAAAAACACCCATGAATAGCCACAGAAATCTTGAGAAAGAAGATGAAGGTAGGAGGAATCACAATACCAGACATCAAACAATAATATAAGGCTACTGTAATCAAAACAGTTTGGTACTGGCATAAGAATAGATATATAGATCAATGGAACAGAATAGAGAGCTTAGAAATAAAGCCAGAACTCTACGGTCAATCAATATTTGACAAAGGGGGAAGGAACATAAAATGGAGTAAAAAAAGTCTCTTCAACAAATGGTGATGGGAGAACTTGACAGTGGCATGCAAAAAATAAATAAATAAATAAAACTAACCCTGGCTGGTAGCACAGTGGATAAGGCGCAAGCCTGCAAACCCAAATGTCACTGGTTTGATTCCCCAGTCAGGGTGTATAACCAGGTTGCAAATCTAGTCTCCAGCCAGGTCCATGGCTGAAGGCAGGTAAAAGGCAACCATACATTGATGTTTCTCTCCCTCTCTGCCTCTTTCCCTTCCTCTCACTCTAGAAATAATAAATAAAATCTTAAAATTTAAAAAGAAAAATAAAACTAGACCACCAACTTACACCATACACCAGAATAAACTCAAGATGGATAAAAGACTTAAACATAAGCAGTGCCACCATAAAGGTCCTGGAGAAAAATATAGGCAGTAATATTTTAGATATCCTACACAGAAATATATTTACTGATACTTCACCAAGAGCAAAGGAAATCAAAGAACAAATCAACAAATGGGACTATATCAAATTGAAAAGTTTCTGTTCAGCTAAAGAAAATACCAGCAAAATTCAAAGGGAACCAACTGTATGGGAAAACATATTTGCCAATGATACCTTAGACAAGGGTTTGATATCCAAAATATGTAAAGAAGTTATGAGACCCAACACCAGGGAGACAGACAGCCCAATTAAAAAGTGGGCAAAGGACTTGAATAGACAATTCCCTGGGGGAGACATACAAAGGGCCCAGAGGCATATGAAAGAATGCTCAACATCACTAGTCATCAGAGAGATGCAAATTAAAACCACAATAAGATACCACCTCACACCTGTCAGAATGGCAATCATCAACAAATCAACAAACAACAAGTGTTGGCGAGGATGCGGGGCAAAGGGAACTCTTGTGCACTGTTGGTGGGAATGCAGGCTGGTGCAGCCACTATGGAAAACAGTATGGGGTTTCCTTAAAAAACTAAAAATGGAACTGCCTTTTGATCCAGCAATTCCACTACTAGCGCTGTACCCAAAGAACCCTGAAACACCAGTTCATAAGAACTTATGTACCCCTATGTTCATAGCAGCGCTATTTACAATAGAAACTGCCTAAGTGCCCATCAGTGGATGATTGGATCAAAACACTTGGTATATTTACACAATTGAATACTACACAGCAGAAAGAAAGAAGAAACTTTTAACCTTTGCAGCAACATGGATGACTTAGTGAAATAAGCCAGTCAGTGAAAGACAAATGCCATATGACCTCAGGACAATAATGAATAAAACAAACAAATAAACAAAACAGAACCGGACACATGAATACAATGAATAGACTTTCAATGGGCAGAGGGGAGGGGGCATGGGATTGGGGGAAGAGTAGGCAAAGAAGGGGAGTAGTGCCAAGGAACTTGCCTGGAAGAACCATGGACATGGACAACAAATGGGATTGACTTTTGGGGAGTGAGTGGGTGGGGAAGGGGACAGAGGGAAGGAAAAAGGGGATAGATGTAATAAAACAACAATAAAATAAAATTAAAAATATTTATGTAAATAAAGACCCTTCTTTTTCCAGGTTATTGCTGGATAATTGCTATGTGAAGATGGGATGCTCAGACCTGCTTCAGCCCTTTTGAAAGTATCAAGTAACAAGCATGAAGGTAAAAGAAACCAAATAGTAAAACAAAGGTGGGGAGAACATGCAAAGTCTGTCCCCAAAATATCACCAATGTCAATATAATTAAAACAGTTTGTGCTGCCAATACTTTTAGGACAGAGCTTGTAGATCTTGGGGCAGTTGTTGAAACTCTCAGTTTGTCAATTGTGAAAACCACATGGTGCCCAGTTTCCTTATTATGCAGCATAATAAATTCAAGTTATTAATTAAGATGAGCAATTCAAACCATTCTGATTCAAACCATTTAAAAACTGCTGTGCCACTTTGGCTTTACCATTTAGGTCAGAAAATCATTATAATCATACACTAGCAGGCTCAGAGCTGCGAAGTGTCAGGGCAGCTGGTAGCTAGCTTAGGTTTCACTTGCAGCCTTTTCTCTAATTGATGGATGGTTATGAGTACCATATTCCTATTGTACTCCTATTTTGTTTACAAATGGGTATCAGAAGATAGTTTAAAATTTACTAATTCTGACTAAAGTTCATTACTTGTATTGCTTTCATTGTCTAATTGGTGATAGTGACTTGGAATAGCAACATTGTCCAGGCAGACACACCCCTGTTCTCAAGACTTACATAAGTTGTTAAAATATGAGTGTGGTATACACACTTGAAAGACATATGAAGTTTGTGTAAACCTGGAAAGATGGATAGTTAAGACATTATAATGAAGTAGTATGGTGTTCTCAAAAAGATCAAGCCAGAAGAGCTCATCTTTAGCATGAAGGGACTTATATTAATGTAGTATAGAGCAAAACACATACATAGTAAATATTAGAGCAGAAAATGTTAACATTTAATGGTATATGAGTTGCAAGCATTATAATAAATAAAGCACCAGAATTATTCTCTTCATTTTTTTTGTGTTCTTTTCAATTTATTCACTGGTGCTAATGACTAAGCAATGGGACTCTTGACTTCTGAGATATATGAAAACAGAAAGCAAAGGAAGAGAACAGCTGAAAATATTCAGAATCATCAGATAGTTCGTATGTGCATAGGAGTTGTGGGAAAAAAATCCAGTACCAGTATCCTGAACCTAAAGAGCTCAAGGCTCTGTCGGAGAAGACGCAGATGCCTTTAAAAAGTCTGATTCTGACTTGACTCACTTTAAACTTCCCTGTTCTTGGGGATATGTAGAGCAAATAACTCTGGTTCTGTTGTTGGAGGAAGATTCTTGTGCTCATTTATGCCTTGGGATACAGAGCTAGAAGTGGGAGTGTAATAAGGACATGTGAGCAGAGACAAATGCATAATCTGTAGACAGTCTAGCAGTTTTCAAAATAAACCAAATTTTAAAATGTCACAGTGCTAAAATTGAGTTATAGATATATAGCATATAAACACATGTGGAATAAGACATAAATGCCAAGAGGAACTTTTAAACTAGGGATCTATATCACATTGATAGACCACACTAAGGCAGCATGAAGAACAGTGGCTCTGATGAGAGATTTGCTCTTATCTTTGCTTTCCTTACACAACTAATGACTTAAATTAATACACTTTAATTTTAAAAGTTTTAGATTTATAGAAAAATTGAGCAGAAAGTACAGAGCATTCCCATATACTACTCCCCCTTCCTCATAATAATGTGGTATTTACTATTAACATTTCACAATAGTGTGATATATTTGATATAATTGATAAATAAATATTGATGCATTACACTACCTAAAGTCCCTAGTGTACATTAGAAATCACTCTTTAACTTCTATATTCTATGGTCTTGACAAATTTATAGTAGCTACCATTGTTACACTGCCCTGAGTATCACCTATGATTAAACTATTCTTGTCTTTATACCTCTCTCCCAAGCCCCAACACCCATTAATGAAAAAATAAAAGTGATAAAAAATGCATAACATAAAGTTTACCATCATAACTATTTTTAGCATGAAGTTCTTCAATTTTAAGTATATTCATATATAAAACATATATCCAGAATATTTGCTTTTTGCAAAAACTGAATTGCTATACTCTTTAATCAATGAATTCTATTTTCCTTACCCCAACCTTTGGTATTATGGTTTTATGTTGTGTTTCTACAAATATGACTTTTCTAGGTACTTTATATAAATGGAATAAAGCAATGTTTTATTTCAACTGACTTATTTCACTTGGGATAATGTCCTCAAAGATCATGCATCCTAGCAAGTGACAGAATTAACTTTTCCATTGTATGGGTAAAACACATTTGGATTATCCATCCATTCATCCATAAACATTTAGGTTGTTTCTGATTAGTGCTGGGATGAACTTGGGTATGCAAATATATCATTGTTTTCAATTCTTTTGACCACATGTACAGAAATGGGATTGCTGGATTATATGGTAGGTTTTTTATTTTTCCAATTTTTGAGAAATTGTCATACTGTTTACCATTTTATTGTTGCACCATTTTATAATCTGACCAACAGTGCACAATGGTTTAACCTTCATATCTCCCCAACCCCACCAACACTTAAAAAAAAAAAAACAGTAATCATTATGGGTGTTAGGTCTCTCATCATCACTTTGATTTGTATTTCCATAATGATTAGTGATATTGAGCATCTTTTCCTATACTTGCTGGTCATTTGTGTATTATCCTTTGAGAAATGTCTATGCAAGTCATTTGCCCTTCAAAAAAAGGTTCATTGATTTATTTGTTGCTTAATTGTAGGAGTTCTTCATACGTTCTCAACATTAACCCCTAATCATATATATAATTTGAAATATTTTTTAATCTTTTAAAAAAGATTTTATTATTTTTAGAGAGAGGGTAAGGAAGAGTGGCAGAGAAGGAAAGAATCAATGTAAGGTTGCCTTTCACCTGCCTCCAGCTATGGACCTGACAGAAGACCTGGCTTGCAACCTGGTTATTATGTGCCCTGGCTGGGGGATTAAACCAGTGACCTTTGGGTTTGCAGGCTGGTGCCTTATTTACTGTGCCACCAGCCAGGGCTATTTTTTAACTTTTATGTTTATTTTTCACTCTGTTGATTGTGTCCTTTGATGCACATGAGTTTTTAAGTTAGATGTAGCTTCCATTTGTCTATTTTTGTTTTTGCTACCTATACTTTGCTTTTGTTACCTTTGTTCTTTATTTATTTATATGTTAATATGATTTACTTTTTAAAATTTAATTTATTGTTGTTATATTACATCCATCCCCTTTTTACTACCATCAGTCCCCTTCCCCCCTACCCACCTCCCCTCAAATTCAGAATCACTTGTTGTCCATGTCCATGGTTCCTCCATGCTAGTTCCTTGAAGAAACTGCTCCCCTTCCTTGCTTCATCCACCCACTACACCCCTTCCCATACCCCCTTCCCTGTGCTCACTGAAGGTCTATGCATTGTATTCATGTATCTGGTTCTGTTTTGCTTGTTGCTTGTTTTGCTCATTATTGTCCTGTAATGGGTGAGATCATATGGTATTTGTCTTTCACTGACTGGCTTATTTCACTAAGCATAACACTTTGTAGTTCCATCCATGTTGTTGCAAAGGTTAGGAGTTCCTTCTTTCTTTCTGCTGTGTAGTATTCCATTGTGTAAATGTACCAAGTTTTTTGATCCAATGATCCACAGATGGTCACATAGGCTATTTCCAGCAATTGGATATTGTGAATAGAGCTGCTATGAACATAGGGGTATGGTCCTGGTTGGTAGCACAGTGGATAAGGTGCCAGCCTGAAACCCAAAGGTTGCTGGTTCAATTCCCCAGCCAGGGTATATAACCAGGTTGCAAGCCAGGTCTCCAGCAAGGTGCCTGGCTGGAGGCAGGTGAAAGCCAAACATACATTGATGTTTCTCTCCCTCTTTGCCTCTTGCCCTTCCTCTGTATCTGAAAATAATAAGTAAAATCTTAAAAAAAAATGAACATAGGGGTACATGGTTCTTTTTTTGACAATATCTATATGTATTATTTTATTTATAATGGTGATACTAGGAAATGTTTACATTTAAACTGTTTACCTAGAAAAACATTTACTTTTGTGTACTAGAAACTGTAAGGCTTAATCTTTTTTCCATGTTAAATACAGCATCTATATATTATGAAAGGCACCTTAAGAATGAGGTAAGTTTTCAAATCTCCCTCAGTATTAGCTGGTTCTGTTTTTAAAATTTAATATTATTGTTATTATATTATACCCTTCCCCTTTTTGCTCCACTCTGTCCTCTTCCTCACCCACCCACTCTCCCACAAAGTGAATCCGACATGTTGTGTCCATGTTCATGGTTCTTTTATACTAGGTTCTTGTCTAAACTGCTCCCCTTCCTTGTCTCTTCCTCCCCCCTCCCCCTAACTCCCTTCCCCCTGACCACTGAAGGCCTATTCACTGTATTCATATATCTGGTTCTGTTTTGCTTGTTGTTAGTTTTGTTCATTATTGTCCTGTAATGGGTGAGATCATATGGTATTTTTCCTTCACTGACTGGCTTATTTCACTAAGCATAACACGTTGTAGTTCCATCCATGTTGCTGCAAAGGTTAGGAGTTCCTTCTTTCTTTCTGCTGTGTAGTATTCCATTGTGTAAATGTAAAAAAGTTTTTTTTTTTTTTAATTTTATTGTTGTTGTACTACATCCATTGCCTTTATTCTCCTCTCTGTCCCCCTCCCCACCCACCCATTTCCCCCAAAAGTCAATACCACCTGTTGTCCATGTCCATGCTTCCTTTATACTAGGTTCTTGTCAAAGCTGTTTCCCTTTCTTGCCTCTGCTTCCCCCCTCCCCACAACCTCTTTCCCCCTGACGACCGAAGTCCTATACATTGCAATCATATATTTGGTTCTGTTTTGCTTGTTGTTAGTTTTGCTCATTATTGTCCTGTAATGGGTGAGATCATATATTTGTCCTTCACTGACTGGCTTATTTCACTAAGCATAATACTCTCCAGTTCCATCCATGTTGTTGCAAAGGGTACAAGTTCCTTCTTTCTTTCTGCTATATAGAATTCCATTGTGTAAATGTACCAAAGTTTTTTGATGCAATCATCCACTGATGGGCAGTTAGGCTGTTTCCAGCACTTGGCTATTGTAAATAGTGCTGCTATGAACATAGATGTACATAGCTTCTTATGAATTGGTGTTTCAGGATTCTTTGGGTATAGTCCAAGTAGTGGAATTGCTGGATCAAAAGGCAGTTCCATTTTTAGTTTTTTGAGGAAACCCTATAATGTTTTCCATAGTGGCTGCACCAGCCTGCATTCCCACCAAAAGTGCACTAGGGTTCCCTTTGCCCCACAATCTTGCCAACACTTGTTGTTTGTTGATTTGTTGATGATTGCCATTCTGACAGGTGTGAGGTGGTATCTTATTGTGGTTTTAATTTGCATCTCTCTGATGACTAGTGATGTTGAGCATTCTTTCATATGCCTCTGGGCCCTTTGTATATCTTCTTCAGGGAGTAGTCTGTTCAGGTCCTTTGCCCATTTTTTAATTGGGCTGTCTGTCTCCCTGGTGTTGAGTCACATTAGTTCTTTATATATTTTGGAGATCAGACCCTTGTCTGAGGTATCATTGGCAATTATGTTTTCCCATACAGTTGGTTCCCTTTGAATTTTGTTGGTGTTTTCTTTAGCTGAACAGAAACTTTTCCATTTGACATAGTCCCATTTGTTGATTTGTTCTTTGATTTCCTTTACCCTTGGTGATGTATCAGTAAACATATTTCTGCATAAGATATACAAAAAATTACTGCCTATATTTTTCTCCAGGACCTTTATGGTGGCACTGCTTATGTTTAAATGCTTTATTCATCTTGAGTTTATTCTGGTGTATGGTGTAAGTTGGTGGTCTACTTTCATCTTTTTGCATGTTGCTGTCCCGTTCTCCCAACACCATTTGTTGAAGAGACTGTTTTTACTCCATTTTATGTTCCTTCCCCATTTGTTGAATATTAGTCGAATATTAGTTGACCATAGAGTCCTGGGTTAATTTCTGGGCTCTCTATTCTGTTCCATTGATCTATATGTCTATTCTTATGCCCGTAGCAGGCTGTTTTGATGACAGTAGCCTTGCGGTATTATTTGAAGTCTGGTATTGTGATTCTTCCTACCTTCATCTTCTTTCTCAAGATTGCTGTGGCTATATATGGGCGTTTGGGCTCCATATAAATTTTTGAAATATTTTTTATATTTCTGGGAAGTCTGGTATTTTAATTGGGATTTCATTGAATCTATAGATTCCTTTGTGTAGTATGGACGTTTTAATGATGTTACTTCTTCCCATTCATGAACATAGTATATGCTTCCAAATATTTGTATCTTCCTTGATTTCTTTCTTCATTGTTCTGTAGTTTTCTGAGGACAGGTCTTTTACCTCCTTAGTTAAGTTTATTCCTAGGTACTTTATTTTTCTTGTTGCTATGGTAAATGGGATTTGTTTTCTCGCTTCCATTTCTGATGTTTCATTATTGGTATACAAAACTACTTTTGATTTCTGGATATTGACTTCATATCCAACTAGTTTCCTAAATTTGCTTATTAGGTGGAGTAAGTTTCTGGTGGAACCTATCAGGTGTTATATGTACACTGTCATGTCATCTGCAAATAATGGCGTTTGACTTCCTCCTTTCCAATTTGGATATTTTTTTATTCCTTTTTCTTCTCTGATGGCAATGGTAGAACTTCCAAGACAATGTTGAATAGAAGTGGAGAAAATGGACAGTGTTGTCTCATTCCTGATCTTAGGGGAAAAGCTTTCAGTTTTTGTCCATTAAGTATGATGTTGGCTTCAGGTTTCTCATAGATGGCCTTTATGATGTTGAGGTATGCTCCCTCTATTCCCGTTTTGCTGAGGGTTTTTATCGTAAATGGTTGCTGTACTTCATCAAATGCTTTTTCAGCATCTATTGATATGATCATATGGTTTTTATCTTTCAATTTGTTGATGTGGTGTATTACATTGATTGATTTACGAATGTTGTACCATCCTTGCATCCCTGGGATGAAGCCCACTTGATCATGGTGTATGATCTTTGTAAGATACTGCTGAATTCGATTGGCCAATATTTTGTTGAGAACTTTAGCATCTATGTTCATCAGAGATATTGGCCTGTAGCCTTCTTTCTTAGTTGTATCTTGCCCTGGTTTTGGGATGAGAATAATATTGGCCTCATAGAAAGAGTTTGGGAGTCTTCCCTCTTCCTGAATTTTTTGGAATAGTTTGAGGAGGATAGGAGTTAGTTCTTCTTTAAATGTTTGGTAAAATTCACCTGTGTAGCCATCTGGTCCAGGGCTTTTGTGCTTTGGGAGATTTTGGATTACTTCTTTAATTTCACTAGTTGTTATTGGCCTATTCAGGCTTTCTGCTTCTTCTAGGTTCAGTTTTGGTAGATTATACATTTCCAGAAATGTGTCCATTTCATCCAGGTTGTCATATTTTTTGTCATTTGTAGTAATTTCTTACAATCTTTTGTATTCCTGAGGTATCAGTTGTGATTTCCGTTTGTTTCATTTCTGATTCTGTTTATTTGAGTCCTCTCTCTCTCTTTCTTGATGAGTCTGGATAAGAGCTTGTCAATTTAGTTTATTTTTTCAAAGAACCAGCTCCTGGACCTGTTGATTCTTTGAATTGTAGTTTGAATCTCTGAGTTAGTTAGTTCTGTTCTGATCTTGATGATTTCCTTCCTTCTACTTGCTCTAGGCTTTGTTTGTTGTTGCTCCTCTAGTTCTTGCAGCTTTGTGGTTAGGTCGTTTTTATAAACTTCTTTAACCTTTTTTGAAAGGCCTGTATTGCTATCAATTTCCCCCTGAGAACTACCTTTGCTGTATCCCATAGGTTTTGGGCTGTTGTGTGTTCATTGTCATTTGTTTCCAGGAACTTTTTGATTTCATCTTTGATCTCATTGCTGACCCCTTCATTGCTTAAAAGCATGTTATTCAGTCTCCATGAGTTAGAATATTTTTGTTTTTTTTCCTTTAGATTGGCTTCTAGTCTCAAGCCATTGTGATCTGAGAAGATCCTTTGTATAATTTCGATTTTCCTGTATTTGTGGAGGCTTGTGACCTACCATGTGGTCTATCTTGGAGAATGATCCATGTGCATTTGAAAAGAATGTGTGTTTTTCTTCTTTGGGGTAAAAGACTCTGTATACATCAGTTAGGTCCATTTCCTCTAGAGTGTTGTTCAATGTCACGACATCTCTGGGGATTTTTTTGTTTGGAAGATCTGTCCATTGTTGATAGTAGGGTATTAAAATCCCCTACTATTAGGGGATTGCTGTGTTGCTGTCTATGTCTTTCTTAAAGTCTTCCAAGATTTTCCTTATATATTTCAGAGCTCCTATGTTGGGTGTGTATATGGTTATCAGAGTTATTTCTTCTTGATGGATTGTTCCCTTAAGTATTATGAAATGTCCATCTTTGTCCTTTTTTATGGCCTTCATTGTAAAATCTATTTTGTCTGAAATCAGTATTGCTACTCAAGCTTTTTTTCATGTCCATTTGCTTGATATATAGTTTTCCATCCCTTCACTCTCAATCTGTGTCGATCTTTTGTTCTGAGGTGGGTCTCTTGAACACAGCATCTATGTGGTCTTGTTGTCTTATCCATTCAGCTACCCTATGTCTTTTGATTGGTGCATTTAATCCACTTACATTTAAGGTGATTATGGATTGATACTTATTCATTGCCACTTTCTCCCTTGGTGTCTGTATTCCTCTTTGGCTTTCTCTGTTTCTTCATTTTATTTATTTACTTATTTTTATAGCAGATCCTTTAGCATTTGTTGCAATGCTGGTTTGGTAGAGATGTATTCTTTTAGTCTTTTTTTTTGTCTGGGAAGCTCCTTATTTCTCCTTCTATCTTGAATGAGAGCCTTGCTGGGTAGAGTATTCTTGGTTGCAGGCCTTTGTTTACCATGACTTGAAATACTTTTTGCCATTCCCTTCTGGCTTGAATTGTTTCTGTTGAATAATCATTTGATAGCCTTATTGGAGCCCCTTTGTATGTTGTTTTTTTCTCTCTTGATACTTTTAGGATTCTCTCTTTGTCTTTGAATTTCGCCATTTTAATAATAATGTGCCTTGGTGTTGGTCTGTTTGGGTTGATCCTCATTGGGACCATCTGTGCTTCCTGAACTCTATTATTGTTTTCACTCATCATGTTAGGGAATTTTTCTATCATGACTTTTTTGAACAGGTTTTCCATTCCTTGTTTCTCTTCTACTTCTGGTATCCCTATGATATGGATGTTGTTAGGTTTCACATTGTCCTGCAGCTCTCTTACCCCCACCCCCTTAAGTCTTATTCAGCCTTTTGTTATTCTCTTTTTTTGTCTTGAAGTGTTTGTCTACATTATCCTCCAACTGATAATGTAGACTGATCGGATCCTCTGCTTCCTCTAGCCTACTGTTGATTCCTTCTACTGTATTCTTCAATTCAGAAATTGTATTCTTCATTTCCTCCTGGTTCTTATTGATAGTTTCCATGTCCTTTTTCACCCTGTTGTAGTTCTCAGTAAGTTTCTTGTAACTTCCCTGGAGTTCTTTGTAATTTCCCTGGAGTTCTTTGTAGTTCCCCTGGAGTTGTTTATAGTTTTCTTTGATGTGACTGAGCTCACTGAGCTTCTCTATCATTGTTTTGAATTCCTTATCTGATATTCCAGATGCCTCTGTTTCATTTTGTGTTCTTTCTTTCCTTTTCCTTTTGGATTCTTCCTTTCCTTTTGGTGATGGACTGATTCTTTTTTTCCCCTATTTTGGGTGTCTGTTCTTGCTTTCTTTTTATTTATTTATTTATTTTTGTTCTTTCCTTGGTTTAATCTGCTTTGCTTCTTTGCCTTAGTTGAGCACCCTTCTGAGATAGGAGATTTGTGGAGTTCAGTGTTGCCATCTCCCAGAATTTCTCCACTTGCTGTTCTTGGTGTGTACCTTATTTGGGCTGTCTGGTTGTATTCTAGGCCTGTGGGCTTTTAGCAGAAAAAAACAAATACAAACAAACAAAAAACAAACAAAAAAAAAAACAGAAAACAAAAAAACAATCCAAACCAAACCAAACAAAACAAATGAAAAAAAATACAAAAGGAAAAAAGAAATAAAAATGATGATAATAATAATAAGAAACAGTTTAGATGGCTGTTCTCCCTTAATAATCCCTGACTGGTTCAGATGGAACCTGGACCTGAGGGCTTTTAGGAAAGAAAAAAAAAAAAAAGAAAGAAAAAACGGGAGAAAGTCACAAGACAAAGAGAAAGCAATATTAACAAAGAAAGTGTTTAGGTGTCTGTACACCCTTTATGGTCTCTGTTTGGTCCAGGTCGAGCCAGGACCAGTGGGCTTTATCAGGGAGAAAAGAAAGAAGAAAGAAAGAAAAATTAAAAAACCAAAAACAAAAATGGAGAAAGTCACAAGACAAAGAGAAATCAATATTAATAAGGAAAGGGTTTAGGTGTCTGTTCCCCCTTTATGATTTCTGATTGGTCCCGGTAGAGCCAGAACCTGTGGGCTTTACCAGGAAGAAAAGGGAGAAAAAAAAAAAAAAAAAAAAAAAAAAAAAAAAAAGAGGAAAAAAAAAAAAAAAAAAAAAAAAAAAAAAAAAAAAAAAAAAAAAGAAAAAAGGTGAGGGGGAGAAAGTCACAAGCCAAAGAGAAATCAATATTAATAAGGAAAGGGTTTAGGCATCTGTTCATCCTTCATGATTTCTGATTGGTCCAGGTGAAGCCAGAACTTGTGGGTTTACCAGGAAGAAAAGGAAAAGAAAAAAGAAATAAAAAATAAAAGAAAGAAAAAGGAAGAAAAGAATAAAGAAAGGGTTTAGGTGGCTGGGGAAGGGAGGAATACTTAGATTGAGGACTGGGAATGCATTGTAGCCAGAGAGTGAGTAGACTTTAATTCAAGAGTAGGAGGAGGGTCTTGGGTATTTAGGTGGATTGAGATGGGGGGGGGACTAAAAATATGTGAGAAGTAACTTTTGAAAAGGGTAAGTTGGGGATTAATAGTTCATGTAGCTCTCGGTATAACTCAGGTGCTTGAAATTAGCAGCAATCCCTTTCCTGAGGCTGCCTCTTTTTCTTGGTCAGGACTTTGCAGTCTATAGTCTAGCCAGTCTTGGCCAGTGGCAGGGCCTCTGATTGCCACAGTCAGGGCTGATTCTGAATGTCCGCCCCCAGGTAGGCTGGGCCTTCCACAGCCTGGCTGGGTTTTAGGGCTGCCGGTATTCTGGAGCCCGCAGGGTGCCCCCTCCCGCTCCTGGTGGAGGTTCCTGTCCGTGAAGAGCACCCAGCACACCTGCAGGGCAGCCTGCAACCTTGCTGGTCCCTTTGATGACTGGCCCTGCCCGTGCCGTTCTGGAAGGAGGCCCTCCCTGTCCATCAACATTGCCCGGGGTCCACCTACACTGCCTCGCCCCCATGGGGTGGGCACCAATCCTCCAAGCCAACCAGCTCTTCGAGGAGTCCTTTATGCGGCCTCTGTGATGAGCCCCTCCCAGGTGTGGGAGGTGCGGCCTTTGTCTTGGGCAATGGGCAAGTCAGTTGACCCCACCGTTTGGAGTTTCTGCGGGAACCTGGAGTCCTGTGTGGGTGCACAGGGCTGGGCCTCCCCCCTCACAGGGGCTTTAAGCTGCTGTTTCCCTGGTGGCCCAGCAGCACTGTTTTCGGCCCTCTCACTGCCCCGGCCAGGTCACTTCCCGGCTCCCCCGCTCAGGCTCCCAGCAGGACTCTTCTCCTCTGCCTCTAGCCCTGTAAGGAGCTTCCTCTCCCTGTTGCCAGAGAGAATCTCTCACACAGTCCCTCCCCTGCAAGAGTTCAATTCTGTGTTCCCTACTGTGTTTGCCCTTGCTGCCCGCACTTCACTGTTGAGACTTCTAGTCACCAGGGAGCCTGGAGCTGGCCTTAGTCAAATGTGCCCCTCTGGGCAGAGCCGCCACTGTCCATAGCCAACCTCGGCCCGGCCGGCCGGTCGGTCGGGAATGCCTCACCTACTGTCCTGCTGTTCTCCTCTGCCTCTGGGCTGTGCTCCCCTGTGTCCAGATGCTGACCGCTCCAATTCTTAGGGTCCTGAAGACGTCTCCCACTCCCTATCTTGTCCTCTAGTTGCTCTGGTACTCGAGAACACCATCAGCACTACTCTCTAATCTGTTGCCATCTTTTCCTCCTCCAGTTTTTTCTTTAAGCCACTTGCATATACAGGGTGCATGCAATAAATTGACAAAATTTTAGTAAAATAACATATCACAAAAGTGTCATATTTAGAAATAAATGTATTCTTATATGTAAACACATAAACATAGTCATTATTTTTTCAATGTTCAAGAAGCCTCCATTTGCTGCAATCATAGACTTGATTGAACTTTGGAATCTTGAGAACATTTCCATTAACTTTTCTTTATCTATGGACATTATAATGTTTTCAATCTTAGTTTTAACAGCCTCTTTATTGGAATGAAGTTGTTTATTAACTTCTCTCTCAGAAATGCTGCATACATAATAGTCTGAAGGATTTGCATCTGGTGAACTAGGTGGCCAGATTTCCTTTGACCAGAATTCAGGAACATTGACATTGAAAAATTCCTGAACCTTTTTGGCATTCTGTGCTGGTGCACCATCTTGTTGAAAGATAAAATGACATCCATTTGCAACTTGCTTTATCCACAGTACCATTACTTCTTTCAAAGCATCAAAGTAAATATCAACAGTTGCCTTCAAGCCTTGTGGAAAAATATGCGGGGTCATGGTATCTCCTTCATTGCTGATGACACCCAGCACCATCACTGTAACAGGAGATTTCATTGTCATGGTAATTGGGACTTCATTAAGATTTTCACAGAGCAACCTGCTGTATCTTCTGTTGACTACTTGGTCCTGCTGAAAATTCTTTGCATCAGAGAAGAAAATCAGAGGGTTTTTTTTCCTTTGGGATTTACCCATTTTGTTAGCCATTTTCTTGCTTTTTCAAAGCACCTTTCCTTTGTCTTCTGTGCCATAAACTGTCCTCTTCTAAAAACATACAATCTGTATTTGATATCTTCAGCAATAATCTTGTGACCTGTTGCATCCAACATCTGCAGTTCTCTTGCTATGGAGAATGTTGACTTTCCTGGATCTTCCTTGATGATCTCCTGGATTCTGTATACATACCTAATGCATTTTTCTTGTTGGTGTGGCAACATCAGGATCAGCATCATACACCTTCTTCACCTTGTAAACTGTACTATGTAAAGGGATGTTATTGAGGTTCATAATTTTCTTAGCAGTTTGCCTGGCCCGCAGTCCAGAAATTATGGTTGCTCTAACATCATATTCCTTTGATATGATGGTTGCTTTCAGAATTTAATACTTTATATCTTTATATCTGAAATAATGATGTTAAATCATAACCTTAGCAACATAGTTTTTCAAAATTAATAGGAAGCAATTGAAATGAGAGGTGACATTATTGCTACTTTATCACACACACCCTGTATTACCCAATCCCTTCTAGCTTGCAAGATTTCCACTGAGAAATTCTTTTAACAATCTCATACAGGTGCCTTTATTGTAATGAGTTGTCTTTTGTTTTTGTCCACTTGATAGTGCCCTCAAAGACTCTCATAAGTCTCTTCAGTTTGCTTCATTCTTTTTAGTTTTTGCTCCTCTAACTTTATTATTTCAAATTCCTACTTTCAAGTCTGCTTATTTAATGGTTTCTCTCTCATTTGACATTGGAAACCCCCTTTAACTTTTTTGATTGCTGGCATTTGAAGTTGCCTTTGTAAGGCTCTTAAGAGGAAAAAGAGCTCTTTGTTAGCTTAGGGAAAGCCTAGGAAAGTCTAACCTAGAAGATAGGAGCTTGAAGATAAAATTGGGTATGAAGATCTGGCATGGACTTTGGATCCTGGGATGGCCATCCAGTTTAATGCACATCATTAAACACCTTAATTTTCATCACTTAGGTGTTTCTTAGTTTGAACTCTGATTATTGACATCCTGTATTACTCACTGCTTCCCTCATGTCTCCTTGTCATTGTCTTAACAACTGTCATTTCATCACATAACCTTAAATTTTGCCAAAAAATTATAGTTGACTTTCTGCAAAGGAAATTATTAAATCTGACTTGGGAGACTTGAATTTTTTTACTTCATAGCTCTATATTCATGGGTTAGTAGTTTAATCTGTCTCCACTTGATTTCCAGGGAGTATGTTGTGACAGACCAAGAGCTAGACCAGAAAGATAGGGATTTAAACATTTGCTCTGACTCTTACTTACTAGCTATATGTCTTAGAGCAGGCTTAACTTCTGTAAACATGAGGAGGTTGGACTCCATTTTCTTTTTTAAATATTTCATATATTTATTTTTAGAGAGATGAAGGAAGGAAGAAAGAGGGAGACAAACATCAATGTGAGAGAAAAACATCAGTTGTCTCTCACTTATGCCTGGACCAGTGACTCAACCCACAACCTGGACATGTGCCCTTACCAAGAATCTAACTGTCAGCTTTTCATTTTGCCTGATGACACCCAATGAACTGAGAAACACCTGTTAGGGCTGAACTCCATTCTTAACCAAAGCTTCTTCTCATCCACCTACTCAGTGGCTTCAAGTCTCTGGCTCAAAACAGGGCTAGGGACTTGGGCAATGAAAATGTGAGTGCAATTATAATGGTGTAGGATAAGCACCAGTGTGGTTTACATTCTCCTTAAGAATACTAAATATTAAAGCCATAGGCATTGAGGGTGTATGAGATGGGAAGGTGCATAGAGAGAGGAAAGGTTATTCTAGGCCATGATACAGTGCGAGCTCATGCAAAAGATTCTGGCTGTATTATAGTGACAGATTGTTTGCAAGTTAAATAACTCTTTTACTGCTGTGACATGATTAGAAAGCTCCACGCAGTAAAGCATGTGTTTAGTCTCAGCCAGGCTTCTCATTGCACTTAGCCCAGTATCACTCTACCAGTTAATTTCTCATGTATACATCAGTGGGAGGTCAAGTGCCATGTCCTACATGAGGTGCTTCCCCAACATACCTCCATTTAATGAAAACAACCATTTTTAAATACTTTGGTGGTTGGTATATGTATGTCTTCTTCAATAGACCCTTAGCTCCTCCCTGGCAAGAAAACTGTGCTTTCATCTCAGCATAACCAACATCTAACCCAGACGCTGCCATGGTATATTCTTAAAATTGCGCATGTTAAAAAAAAAAAGTGCTCATATAGGTAATACGTTCTACAGTTTAATGCAGAGTTTCAATTTCACAGTGCAAATCCAATTCCCCCTTTAGTAGCTGTTGACTTTGGGAACTTATTTAACCTCTCTGGATTTCAATTTTCTAGGAAAAAGTAATAAAATATAAAGATGTAGTACATTTAGCACAGTCCCTTACATAATAAGCATTTCATAAAGAATAGCTGTCACAATAATAATTTCTTGAGTGGAGGAAAGGGGATCCCTAGACAAGACTTTGGAATGAGATTGTCTTAGATTTCAGAGGCCTGCGGACACTCTGCTCCCTCTAGGACCACCCCTTCACACAGATTGTGGCTTCCTTAGGTATTTTGATTAGGTAAGTTGGCCTTGCGGGTCTCAATTACCTTTTCTATAAAATGGAATTAATTTAATAGTTTGTTGTGAGGATTAAATGAGTAGATGCTAAAATAAAGTACTTAGAATAGTTCTTGATATATAAAAATCACTCCATAAGTCAGAGCTACTATTAATAGTATTAGTAGTATAATACTGTACAAATTGCATACAGGGGTTGTTTTGAAGCTTAAATAAGATAACATATATGAAATATTTGCCCTATACTGGTGGAATGAGCCCTAAGCAAGTGTTAGCTGTTAGTCTCACTATGGTGTTGCACCTCATTCCATTTCTTAAGAACTATCTCTTATAGAATCTCTCTGGTTCCTATCATTTCTGCTAGAGGATATGTCAGCCCTTAGAACAGCCTTTCCAATGCCCTCTAATTTCTCTCTAATTCTGAGTTATTCTGTGACATAAGCACTAGAATATTATGTAAGAACACAAAGGTGTCTTCATTGAATTTTAGCTTTGAAGAGGGGTACATTCATCAAAAGGCTATTTGATGTTTCCAATGACCTGAGTGTTTCACTTCATGACTATTCAATGAGACGTAATTTGCTTGATTTCTTTTTTTGTTTTCAGTTTTCACCCAGATGTTTTGCATTATGAGAGAGAGAGAGAAAGAGAGAGAGAGAGAGAGAGACAGAGAGACAGAGAGACAGAGACAGAGAGACAGAGACAGAGACAGAGCCAGCCTGAGTGTTGCTATTTTGTCAACGTTGAATGCTATTTATGAATATGCTTGAAATCAAATAACAAAGACATTTTCTTTTTAGCTTTTCTTTTCACTACACAATCCTATCAGTATTCTTGAATTACATAAGCAACTGCTACAGTCATCCAGAAGGTAAGTCACATCACATGAATCACGAGTCCAAGGCAAGTCTGATCCTCTGTATTCTAATCCTATCTCCAAACATCGCTGAAAGTTATTATCTGAGAATATTATTTTCCTACTTCATCTCCCTATATTTGTACCATAATATGAGGTTATGAATAAATAGGGAAAAAGAGATGAGTAAAAATCTAAAGGAAAACAGACTAGAAATGAAGTAGTATAGTTGAAACTTAAAATATATGTCTATGAAGTGGTAAAAGACACAAGGAGACAATGATTTTTTTTTCCCTCTCATTCTTGTTAATCTATCTTCATTCATGACAATGAAGCGAAATTATGGTTAAACAGTAAATGCAAATCTTGCATTTCCTGACCTCACTTAGCTTTGCTGCATTTATTTAAGATTATATTTAACATCTTGCCTATCCAGATTATACCATATGGACCATGTGGGTGAAAGTGTTGCAAGAACCTTTACTAGTGCAGTCTTAGATTGTGCAGGCTTCAAAATCACCCTAATGTTAAATGGTATCCTTAAAGTCTGTGTCTTTTGGAAAGGGACAGCTGATGAGTTTATATTAAAGTCCAGTGGAGAACAAATCAACATACTTCTTTTAGTGCAAGTCTTAAGCTCAACACAATCTTTTTAGTGCAAGTATTGAACCAGCTATGTTACAGACCTGTTTCTTTACCCAACCTCTGCAAAACCCCTCATGCTTTTTAAAAATGAAATCTGTATAAAGATTCATGAAGCAGTAAATAATTTTTAAAATCTTCTAGAAGTAGAACACATAGCCAGTTGTACAAATGTTATAGATCAATGTTACATTTTAAAAGTTCAGTCTCATGTTAGTGAGAACTTGAAAACTAAAACTTTTAAACACTTTTAGAATGCGTTGAAATCAAAATAGTCTGTATTTTCTACTTTTGAAATAGCTAGAACTATTTTAATATAAAGACTTCTTTCTTTAAAAATGTACACTTTGTTGCTTTTTGAAATAATAAATATAATTTCAATGCAGTTGTTAAACTAAGCTGCTTAATTCCATTAAATAAGATTTCTCCTAATCTTCAGGTAACAAAAAATGTCAAACACACCAACACACCCTTTGTGACTTGGCTTCTCCCTCCCCCTCTAGAGTGTGAAGAGCACACAGCTTCTGCAGCTGGGTAGACCTGGACTTGAAATTGTCTTTTCCTTACATCAGTCTTGTGCTCTCAAACAAGACAATTTAGTAACTTTCATCACCGCTTCTTGAGGTGAAAAATAGAAACAATGATGCTTACTTTTCCGTGTTCTGGTATGAACAAGATGATATATGTTAAATGTTTGGCCCATGGAATTTACTCTTCAGTCAATTGTGGTATTGTGGGAATTGACAACTGAGGGCAGATCCAAACTTCCTAGAGAATGTTTTTTCACCCAGGGTCCACTTTTGTCTTCACTAACCTCTGATCGTAGTTTAACATTTTCTTCTGTTATGAACATGGGCAGTAAATCACATCATGTTTGAGGTTGGTCTGGAGGCCAAGCCTATGGCTATTATAAACTATTGTTGGTTTGTTAAATATTTCTAGTTCCAACATTTTTTTGCAGTGTTAGTATTCCATGTCCTGTTAGACATATCATGGGTCTCAGGCTAGATCCAGTTCTTTGCCTGATTTTGTGGAAAAAGTGGTACCAATACAGACACATCTATTTGTTTACTGTTGGGTAGGGATACTTTGGCTGATGAGGGTAGAGTTGAGCAGTTGCCGTTGAGGTCCTGTATCCTGCAATCTTAAAATTTACCACCAGCCCCCTTAGGGAAGACTTTTTGCCCCCTGTTATGTTAATGTACTAATGGCTACCAAGTCAGATTACTGTTGATTCACACATACTTCTTTCTCAGATGGGAGTTGACAGTCAGCAACCCATCAATATCAAGGCCCAGTTATGAGTTGGCTACAATGCTATATACAGATTTAAAGATGAAAATTAAAAATATCAGTCATTGCCCTAAAATCTTTCTAGTTGGATGATGGACATGGATAAGAAAACAAACAATACATTATAGGAAAACTATGATGTGACAAATCATAGTCTTTCAAGAGAACATGTGAGAGTGGTTCTTCTTGAAGTCAACCTTACTGGCCAGTCCAACTGTGTTACTACTACAGTGTACAGTCCAGGAAATGCATATGTTATGCTCCTGCCTTCAGAAAATGAACTTTTTCTTCAGGGAGCTGACATTAACTCATGAAGCACTAACAAGGCCAGGGGATAGTAGTTACTCTGATATGTATCATGTACAACATAGAGTTCAAGCTCATGGCTGATCACAGTCTATGAGGGCAATAGACAGAGCACTGGGTGTGCTTAAAAGATCTAAAATAACTTCATGGAGAAGACAGGGTTTGGATTGGACTTGATCTTCAGATATCTTGATTTCTGCATCTCACTGTGGTCATATTTTTGACAGGTTGATCTTTGAAGAAACAGAGGTAACACAATATCGACTTTATAAATAATTTCTTAAGATGGGTTCATTTATGGTTATCTGTTATGTTTGTTAACTTTGTTGTGATTATTTTCTGACCTGGCTTTAAGGTTAGATGACATAGTAATTCCTTAGGTCCTTCTCAAAGGAAAATATTTATTGATAAATCTCTGCTTGTCCTATGCATATCTTTTCTGATTTGATATTTATCACCTTAACTCCTAAACTTTTTTCTTTTGAAAATAAACAGAGTTCACTAAATGAAAACAAGTAGGCTGTTTATTTATAGCTGAGAGTCAAGCATCATCATTTGATTTTGGCAGACTTGGAGGCAGGCTAAGGAGTAGAAAAGCTTCATAGCAGAATAAAATGGGTTTTGGTAGGGAAAGGTGAAGGTGGGCTAACTAGAAATGAGGCATCCTGTGTCCTCTGTACCTGGTGTGGGAACATATTTGGCTTTTTCTGATTAGTCTTGACTTGGAAGCAAGGGAAAAATGTAGGGAAGTCATTTACCAAGTCCTGACCATCCTGGCCAATTGCTGCAGAAGTCAGCCTTTGGCTTCCCAGACCAATTTTTGGACCAGAGTCCTATTGTCATAGGTGGTCAGCCATTGTGTGTATATTCAGTCTTTATTTTTCCCATCTGAGTAGTTTTAATTATTTAGCATATCACATACTCTTAATTATTTTGATTGCTATTATTTTGGTGACTCTCCAGCTTAGTATTAAGTTTTTCATTTAATATAGGAAACTAACAAAACAGACAAGCAGAATAGGACTAGAGGCATGGAAACAAGAAACAGACAATGAAACAAGAGGGATGTAGGGAAGGGGTGAGGGTGAGAAAGAAGAGTAGTTAGAGAACTAGTATGAATGACCCATGGACATGGAAACAAGATGGGGATTGACTGTGTGAGAGGGAATGGGGTGGGTGGGGCAGGGGAGTACAATGAGGGAAAATATGAAACAACTGTAATACAACAACAATAAATTAATTTTTAAAAAAGAAAGAAAAACTGGTATCAGTTATTTCTTTGGCTTGCACTAGGGCATAATTGTTAATTAATGGGTTCACATTAAAAAAAAATTTTGAGGGATCAAAGATGGCAACAGAGTGAAGAACAGTGCTGATGGTGTTCTTGAGTATCAGAGCAATGGGAGGACAGGATAGGGAGCATGAGATATCTGCAGCACCCTAAGAATTGGAACAGTAAGCATCTGGTCTCAGGGGAGCACAGCCCAGAGGTTGCAGAGACCTACAGGAGAGCAGGTGAGACAGTTCCAAACCTGCTGGTGGGCCAAGGTTGGCTCGGGGCAGTGGTGGCTCTACCCAGAGGGGATTCTTTAACTGAAGCCAGCTCCAGGCTCCCTGGCAACTAGAAATCTGAGCAGTGAAGTGTGGGCAGTGAGGGCAAATGCAGGAGGGAACAAGGAATTGAACTCCTGCAGGGGAGGGACTGTGTGAGAGCCTTGCTCCAGCAACAGAGGGAGGAAGCTCCTCACTGGGCCAGAGGTGGAGGAGAAGAGTCCTGCAGGAAGCAGGGAAGTGTAGCTGCTGGAGCAGCGAGAGGGCTGAAAATGGTGCTGCTGGGAAAGAGCAGCTTGAAGCCCCTGCAAGGGGGTAGACCCAGCCCCGTGCACCCACCGGCCTCCAGGCTCCCATGGGAACTCCAAACTGTGAGCCAGTAACTTGCAGGGAAACTGACCCGCCCATTGCGTGTGACAAAGGCTGTACTGCAGATGCTCTGGGGAGCCAGGCATGCATCACAGAGGTGGCAGTGAAGGACTCCTTGGAGACCTGGATTGCCTGGAGGGTTGGCCATCACACCAGGGAGCTGGGCACTGTTGGTGGACCCCTGGGCATGGTTGGCAGACAGGGGCTGCATTCTCCAAGAGCTGCGGGGGCAGGGCCAGTCATCAAAGGAGCCAGTGAGGTTGCAGATCACCTTGCAGGGGAGCCAGGTGCCCATCACAGGCAGGAACCTCCTCCAGGAGCTGGAGGGGGAGGAGCAGCTATAGACATCACAGAAGCACCCTGCTGGACTTCACAGGGAAGCAGAGAAGGGAGGCCCCAGAATGCTTTGGCAGCACTGAAACCCAGCTAAGCTACTGGAGGCTTAGCCTACCTGGGGGCTGAAACTCAGATTCAGCCCTGACTCTGAAATCATAGGCCCTGCCACTCCAAGAACACACAGATAGATTGTAGACTGAAGAGACCTGATCAAGAAAAAGAGGCAGACTCAGGAAATGGATGACTGCTAATCTCAAGCACCTGAGTTACACCGAGAGCTACATGAACTATTAATCCCTAACATATCCTTTCCAAAAGTTACTTCCAAGCCTCACAATTAGTGCATTTTAAGTAAATACTGTTTATACCATAGTGTATCACAACTCACATAATCTTAATCCTCCCCTATCTCAATCCACCTAAATACCCAAGACCCTCCCAGTACTCTTGATTTAAAGTCTACTCACTCTCAGGCTGCAACACATTCCCAGTCCTCAATCTAAGCATTTCTCCGATTCCCAGCCACCTAACCCCTTTCTTTATTATTCTTTTTTTTTCTCATGCTAAAGCCCCTAGGTCCTGGCTCCACCTGGACCAATCAGAGATCATAAAGAGTGAACAGCCACCTAAACACTTTCTTCATTATTATTTTTTCTTTTTATTATTTTTTTAATTTTTTTTTTTTTCTTTTCTCTGTTAAAAGCCCACAGGTCCTGGCTTCACCTGGACCAATCAGGAATCATTAAGGTTGAACAGCCACCTAAACCCTTTCTTTATTATTATTATTATTATTATATATTTTTTCTTTCTCTGCTAAAAGCCCACAGGTCCTGGCTCCAACTGGACCAATCAGGGATCACTAAGGGTGAACATGGAGGCAGGTGTGGCAACTATACACATAAGCTTGCACTGCTCACTTGTACGTGAGGCTTTCTGGTTCTCCCTCTCCTCATTTCTATAGAATAGAAAAGTTGGTTTTCTCTTTCATATCCCTGCTATCCTCAGCACCCTTCAAAACTATCTATACTTTAGTCAACATAATCATTTTTTCCCTTGTACAAAAGTCTTAATATATCTACATCCCTATGAAGACTGGTTCAATTGCAGCTCTGGGTGTGATTAAGAGCGGGGGTTACCTTGGAAGGTTTGGGTATATAGTTAAGTTCATAGGTAGTCAAAAAGGGAAGTAAAGGAGAAAGATATCACGGAAGATATGGTTATTTTCCCTGGACTGGTGGTTCTGTTTTAGGAGCAGCTCAAAAACAGTGTATGGGAAAGGATAGAAAGAGTGTCTCGCAATCAGCCAACTGGAAGGAAAGGAGCAACATACACAACCAATCCAAAATACAAGCAGAAGGACCAAGTTAATAACATAAAGGCCAACCTAAGAGCAACAGGGGGAGAAAATCAAGGAGAATGCAACACTGAACTCCACAAATCTCCTAACACAGAAGGGTGCTCAACAAAGGCAAGGCAGCAAAGCAGATTAATCAGAGGAAAAAAAATAAAACATAAAATAAAGCAACACCAGACACCCATATTTGGGAAAAAAGAATCAGTCCATCACTAAAAGGAAAGGAAGAGTCCTCAGAAAGATCAAGAAATGAAACAGAGGCACATGGTATATCGGATATGGAACTCAAAAGAATGATGATAGAGAAGCTCAATGAGATAGCCAACTCAAAAACAAACAAACAAACAAAAAACTATAAACAACTGAAGGGAAGTTACAAGGAACTTACTGAGAGCTACAGCATCAAAAAGGACTTAGAAACTATCAGTAAGACCCAGGAGGAAATGAAAAATAGAATTTCTGAATTGAAGAATACAGTAGAAGGAATCAACAGCAGGCTAGAGGAAGCAGAGAATAGGATCAGGAAGATGGAGGACAATGTAGACAAATATTCCAAGACAGTACAAGAAATGAAAAAAAGCTGAACAAGATTAAAGAGGTTTTAAGAGAGCTGCAGGACAATATGAAACATATTAATATCCATATCATAGGGATGCCATAAGGAGAAGAGAAATAAGGAATGGAAAACCTGTTCAAAAAGGTCATGATAGAAAACTTGGCTAACATGATGAATGAAAACATTACTCAAGTCCAGGAAGCACAGAGAGTCCCAATGAAGATCAACCCAAACAGACCAAACTCCAAGGCACATTATAATTAAAATGGCAAATTTCATAGACAAAGAGAGAATCCTAAAAGCATCAAGAGAGAAAGGACAAATAACATATAGGGGGGCTCCCGTAAGGCTATCAAATGATTATTCAACAGAAACAATTCAAGACAGAAGGGAATGGCAAAAAGTATTACAAGTAATGATAAACAAAGGCTTGCAACCAAGAATACTCCACCCAACAAGGCTCTCATTCAAGATAGAAGGAAAAATAAGGAGTTTCCCAGGGGGAAAAAAAAAAAAAACACGAGAAGAATACATCTCTACCAAACCAGCATTGCAACAAATGCTAAAGGGTCTGCTTTAAAAATAAATAAATAGATAAAATGAAGAAACAGAGAAAGCCAAAGAGAAATACAGATACAAAGGGAGAAAGTGGCAATGAATAAGTATCAATCCATAATCACCTTAAATGTAAATGGATTAAATGCACCAATCAAAAGACATAGGGTAGCCGAATGGATAAGACAACATGACCCACATATATGCTGTCTTCAAGAGCCCCACCTCAGAACAAAGATCGACACAGATTGAGAGTGAAGAGATGGAAAAATATATATCAAGCAAATGGACATGAAAAATAGATAGGAGTAGCAATGCTCATTTCAGACAAAATAGATTTTACATTGAAGGCCATAAAAAGAGATAAAGAAGGACATTTCATAATACTTAAGGGAACAATCCATCAAGAAGAAATAATTCTGGTAAACATATATGCACCTAACATAGGAGCTCCATATATATATATATATATATATATATATATATATATATATACATATATATATACACACACACACACACACACACACACACATATATATATATATATATATATATATATATATATATATATATATAAAGAAAACCTTGGAGGACTTTAAGAAAGATATAGACAGGAAAACACTAACAGTAGGGGATTTTAATACCCCACTATCAACAATGGACAGATCTTCTAAACAAAAAATCCCCAAAGATATTGTGGCATTGAACAACACTCTAGGGGAAAAGGACCTAACTGATATACACAGAGTCTTTTACCCCAAAGAAGCAAACCACACATTCTTTTCAAATGCACATGGGTCATTCTCTAAGATAGACCACATGGTAGGTCACAAGATAAGCCTCCATAAATATGGAAAAATTGAAATCATACCAAGCATCTTCTCAGATCACAATGGTTTGAAACTAAAAACCAATATCCAGGGAAAAAACCAAAAATACTCTAACCCATGGAGACTGAATAACATGCTTTTAAGTAATGAATGGGTTAACAATGAGATCAAAGATGAAATCAAAAAGTTCCTGGAAACAAATAACTATGAACACACAACAGCCCAAAACCTATGGGACACAGCAAAGGCTGTGCTCAGGGGGAAACTTATAGCAATACAGGCCTACCTTAAAAGGTCACAAGAAGTTTATACAAACAACCTAACCATAAACCTGCAAGAACTAGAGGAGCAACAATAATCAAAGCCCAGAACAAGTAGAAGGAAGGAAATCATCAAGATCAGAGCAGAACTAAATAACTCAGAGATTCAAACTACAATTCAAAGAATCAACAAGTCCAGGAGTTGGTTCTTTGAAAAAATAAACAAAACTGACAAGTATTTATCCAGACTCATCAAGAAAGAGAGAGAGAGAGGACCCAAATTAACAGAATCAGAACTGACAGAGGAGAAATCACAACTGATACTTCAGAAATACAAAAGATTGTAAGAAATTACTACAAACAACTATATGACAAAAATTATGACAACCTGGATGAAATGGAGACATTACTGGAAATGTATAATCTACCAATACTGAATCCAGAAGAAGCAGAAAGCCTGAATAGGCCAATGACAACTAGTGAAATTAAAGAAGTAATCCAAAATCCCCCAAAGCCCAAGAGCCCCAAACGGGATGGACACACAGGTGAATTTTCCAAACGTTTAAAGAAGAACTAACTCCTATTCTTCTCAACCTATACCAAAAAATTCAGGAAGAGGCAAGACTCCCAAACACTTTCTATGAGGCCAATATTATTCTAATCCCAAAACCAGGTCAAGACACAACTACGAAAGAAAGCTACAGGCCAATATCTATGATGAACATAGATGCTAAGATACTCAACAAAATAATGGCCAACCAGATTCAGCAGTACATTACAAAGGTCATACACCATGATCAACTGGGTTTCATCCTAGGAATGCAAGGATGGTACAACATTTGTAAATCAATCAATGTAATACAGCACATTAACAAATTGAAAGATAAAAACCTTGTGATCTGATCAATAGATGCTGAAATAGCATTTGATAAAGTGAAGCAACCATTTATGATAAAAACCCTCAGCAAAATGGGAATAGAAGGAGCATACCTCAACATCATAAAGGCCATCTATGAGAAACCTGAAGCCAACATCATACTTAATGGACAAAATCTAAAGGCTTTCCCCCTAAGATCAGGAATGAGACAAGGCTGTCCACTCTCTCCACTTATGTTCAACTTTGTCTTGGAAGTTCTAGCCATAGCCATCAGAGACGAAAAAGGAATCAAAGGTAACCAAATTGGAAAGGAGGAAGTCAAACTGACATTATTTGCAGATGATATGATAGTGTACATAAAAAACCCGATTGGCTCCACCAAAAATTTACTCAACCTAATAAGCAAATTTAGCAAAATAGCTTGGTATAAAGTCAATATCCAGAAATCCAAAGCATTTTTGTATACCAATTATGAAACATCAGAAATAGAAGTGAGAAAACAAATCCCATTTACCATAGTAACAAGAAAAATAAAGTACCTAGTAATAAACTTAATGAAGAAGGTAAAAGAACTGTACTCAGAAAACTGCAGAACATTGAAGTAAGAAATCAAGGATGACACAAATAAATGGATGTATACACCATGTTCATGGATGGGAAGAATTAACATCAGTAAAATGTCCATACTACCCAAAGCAATCTACAGATTCAGTGCAATCCCAATTAAAATACCAATGACAGACTTCACAGAAATAGAAAGAATGCTTCAAAAATTTATATGGAGCCTAAAACACCCATGAATAGCCAAAGCAATCTCGAGAAAGAAGAACAAGGTATGAGGAATCACAATACTGGACTTCAAAGAATACTACAAGGCTACTGTCATCAAAACAGCCTGGCACTGGCATAAGAATAGACATATAGATCAATGGAACAGAATAGAGAGCCCAGAAATTAACCCAGGAATCTATGGTCAACTCATATTTGACAAACGGGAAAGGAACATAATATAGAGTAAAAACAGTCTCATTTGGTTTTGGGAGAACTGGACAGCAACATGCAAACAGATAAAGCTAGACCACCAACTTACACCATACACCAAAATAAACTCAAGATGGATAAAGGATTTAAACATAAGCAGTTCCACCATAAAAGTCCTAGAGAAAAATAGAGGTAGTAAATTTTTTGATAACCTACACTAAAATATATTTGCTGATACTTCAGCAAGGGCAAAGGAAATAAAAGAACAAATCAACAAATGGGATTATTTGAAATTGAAACGTTTTTGTTCAGCTAAAGAAAATATCAGCAAAATTCAAAGGGAACCAACTGTATGGGAAACATAATTGCCAATGATACCTCAGACAAGGGTTTGATCTCCAAAATAGATAAAGAATTAATGGGACTCAGCTCCAAGGAGACTGACAGCCCAATTAAAAACTGGGCAAAAGACCTGAATAGACAACTCACTGGGGAAGATATACAAAGGCCCCACAGGCATATGAAAGAATGCTCAACATCACTAGTCATCAGAGAGATGCAAATTAAAACCACAATAAGATACCACCTCATACCTGTCAGAATGGCAATCATCTACATATCAACAAACAACAAGTGTTGAGGAGGATGTGGGGCAAAGGGAACCCTAGTGCACTGTTGGTGGGAATGCAGGCTGGTGCAGCCACTATGGAAAACAGTATGGAGTTTCCTCAAAAATCTAAAAATGAAACTGCCTTTGATCCAGCAATTTCACTACTTGGACTATACCCAAAGAATCCTGAAACACCAATTCATAAGAACCTATGTACCCCATGTTCATAGCAGCACTATTTACAATAGCCAAGTGCTGGAAACAGCCTAAGTGCCCATCAGTGGATGATTGGAACAATAAACTTTGGTACATTTACACAATGGAATACTATATAGCAGAAAGAAAGAAGGAACTCCTGACCTTTGCAACAAAATGGACGGAACTAGAAAGTATCATGCTTAGTGAAATAAGCCAGTCAGTGAAGGACAAATATCATATGATCTCACCCATTACAGGACAATAATGAACAAAACTAACAAGCAAAACAGAACCAAATATATGAATACAGCGAATAGGCCTTCAGTGGTCAGGGGGAAGGGAGTTGGGGGGAGGGGGGAGGAAGAGACAAGGAAGGGGAGCAGTTTAGACAAGAACCTAGTATAAAGGAACAATGGACATGGTCAGCAGGTGGGATTGACTTTGGGGGAGAATGGGTGGGTGGGGAAGAGGACAGAGGGGAGTAAAAAGGGGATTTTATTGTTGTTGTATTGCACCCTTCCCCTTTTTACTCCCCTCTGTTCCATTCTTTCACCCATCCATGGGTTCACATTTTGTCGTCTAAGGTGAAATATTTGCTTTCCATTAAATCTAATTAGGGTTTAAAAATTTATGCTTTATTTAAATTTATGTGATATTTTTAGTATATTAAAATAATTTTTAAAAAGAAAACAAAAAAAAGATACAGGGATAAGAGCTGACCATCAATTACAAATATAGATTTTTCCATAGGTTACAGATAGGCAACACAATGTTTTTGTTTTGTTTTAAGTTTTCTGCTCTATATTAGTTGATAAACCTAGTCAAGATAGTAGCTTACCAATCATAAACCATTACAAGCTCTGTGAAGAAACTCACTTTTGCTCTCACAGAATACTCTGTTCTTCAAAGACACAAATGACATTAAATATTTTGTGCATTGATGTACTGGAGTGCCAGAAGAAATATTATTTTGGAAAACATTAAACAACCTGAATCAAAAAACAGATAACTTCACCCCACAAATTGCAAATATGAAGAAAAATTCTCAACCAATATTAAAACCTGCCTTAAAGTAAACACTGCCAACATTTTACAGGGAGGACACAACCAAATCCAGGGACCAAGACTGTAGCATGAAGACCACTGGTAAATTAAAGAACATTAGTCAAGAAAATAAAATGTCACCAGGAAGCCCACTTAGGTAATGAGTGAAAATAAAATAAATTTAACTGTTTAAAAAAATTAATTTATTGTTGTATTACACACATCCCATTTTTCCCTATTGCTCTCTCCTGTTCCACCCAACCCATCCTCTCTTCTGCAGTCAGTCCCCACCTCACTGTTTATGCCCATGGGTCATTTATATAGATCCTTGAGTAAACCCTTCCCTTTCATTACTCCCTCTACCCTATCCCCACCCCTCCAGATACTGTCAGTCTATTACTTGTTTCCATGTCTCTGGTTACATTCTGCTCATCTTTTTGTTTTGTTCATTAGTTTCTTATATTAAGTGAGATCATATGGTGTTTATCTTTTGCAGCCTGACTTACTTCACTAAACATGATACTCTCCTGTTCCAGCCATACTATTGAAAAAGGAGTTCCTTCTTTCTTTGGAATGCTGTGTCGTATTCCTTTGTGTAAATATAGCAGTTTTGTTGATCCATTCATCTACAGATGCTCAATTAGGTTATCTCCAGCACTTGGCTATTGTAAATAGTGCTGCTATAAACATAGGGGTGCATAGGTTCTTCTGAATTGATATTTCAGGACTCTTCAGGTATAATCCTAGCAGCAGAATCTCTGGAACAAAGGGCAGCTCTATTTTTGTTTTGTTTGTTTTTTTTATTTTTGAGGAAATTTCATGTGTTTTTCACAGTAGATGCACCAGTTTGAATTCCCACAAGCAGTGCCCTAGGGTTCCATTTTTCTCCACATCCTTGCCAGCACTTGATCTGTTAATGATGGACATTCTGATAGGAGTGAAGTGGTATATCATTGTGGTTTTAATTTGCATGTTTCTGATGGCTAGTGATGTTGAACATCTCTTCAGATGCCTATGGGCCCTTTGTATGTTCTCCTTGGAGAAGTGTCTATTTAGAGCATTTGCCCATTTTTTAATTGGGTTGTCTTATCTTCATGGTGTTGAGCTATATACGTTTATATATTTTGGGGATCAAACCCTTGTTTGAGGTATCATTGGCAAATATGTTTTCCCATACAGTTGATTCCCTTTTCATTTTGCTGATGTTTCCTTTAGTTCAGCAGAAATTTTTAGTTTGATATAGTCCCATTTGTTTATTTGTTCCTTTATTTTCCAGCTCTAGGAGGTGAAAATATTGCTGTGTGGGATATCTGAAATTATACTGCCTACATTCTCCTCTAGGACTTTTCTGGTGTCATGGCTTATTTTTAAGTCTTTTATTCATCTTGAGTTTATTCTGGTGTATGGTGTAAGTTGGTGGTCTAGTTTCATTTTCTTTCCATATTCCTGTCCAGTTCTCTCAACACCACTTGTTGAAGAGACTATTTTCATTCCATTTTATGCTCCTTCCCCCTTTGTCAAATATATATTTTCAAGATTTTATTTATTATTTTTAGAGAGAGGGGAAAAGAGAGAGGCAGAGAGGGAGAGAGACATCAATGTATGGTTGCCTTTCACCTGCCTCCAGCCATGGACCTGGCTGGAGACCTGGCTTGCAACCTGGTTATGTGCCCTGGCTGAAAATCAAACCAGCAACCTTTGAGTTTGCAGGCCAGTACCTTATCCACTATGCCACCAGCCAGACTCAAATATTCTTTGAATATGTTTTTTGTTTTGCTATTACAGTTGTCCCAATTTTCCCCCTTTGCCCCCCTCCACCCAGTACCTCATTTCCTCCAGCAATGCCCCCCTTAGTTCATGTCCACGAGTCATGCATATAAGTTATTTAACTTCTCCATTTCCTTTGTTCTTCTTAATATCCCTCTGTCCATTCTGTAACCACCAATGTGTACTTGTCAAATATTAATTGACCATAGAGTCCTGGGTTTATCTCTGGACTCTATCCTGTTCCATTGATCTATATGTCTTTTATGCCAGTACCAGACTATTTTGGTTACAGTACCTTTTGTAATATAGTTTGATGCCTGGTATTGTGATTCCTCCTACTTTGTTCTTCTTAAGATTGTTGTGGCTATTCCTGGTAATTTTTGGCTTCATGTAATTTTCTAAGTATTTTTTTCTAGATCTGTAAAATATGCCATTGGTATTTTAGTAGGGACTGCATTGAATCTATAAATTGCTTTGGGTAGTATGGACATCTTAATAATGTTAGCTCTTTCCATCAATGAACATGGTATATGCATCCATTTATTTGTATCTTCCTTAACTTTCTTTGTTCAGTGTTTTCTGGTTTTCTGAGTACAGGTCTTTTACTGCCTTGGTTAAGTTTATTCCTAGGTATTTTATTTTTCTTGTTGCTATAGTAAATGGGATTTGTTGTCTATTTCTGATGTTTCATTGTTGGTGTACAAAAATGCTTTTGATTTCTGGATATTGACTTTGTATCCAGATATTTTGCCAAATTCACTTATTAGGTCAAATAGTTTTTTGGTGAAGCCTACAGGGTTTACTATGTACACTATCTTGTCATCTACAAATAATGAATTTTACTTCCTCCTTTTCAGTTTGGATGCCTTTGATTTCTTTACTTGTCTGATTGCTGTGGCTAGATGTCCTAATAAAACTATGTTGAATAGAAGTGAAGAGAGTGGGCATCCTGGTCTTGTTCCTGATCTTGTGAGCTTTGTTTTTCACCCTCTAAATGTTATATTGGCTGCAGGTTTCTCATATGTGGCCTTTTTTTATGTTGAGGAATGTTCCCTCTCTTCCTACTTTGATAAGCATTTTTATCATAAGTGGGTCTATACTTTATGAAATGCTTTTTCAGCATCTAATAATATGATCATATGGTTTTTGATTTTCATTTTGTTTATGTGATGTGTTATGCTTATTGATTTGCAAATATTAAGAAAATATAATTGTTATGAGACCAAACCTATAGCTGCACCAACTTTTTGTGCATGTGCTCAACAACAGAACCCTGTGGCAGCAGATCTTCAAAAGTGCTAACAAATATAAAGTTTGAGAAAGTATGGGTTCCACTTGACCAAAAAAAAATCTTGTAAAAAATGTGGGGGAAATAGGGTGGTACAATAACTTACAGCAAAGCAGAGGAGGTAGGCAACATGTAGAACTGGAAACAAACAACAATGTTGCAGGAAGCAGCTGTGTGTGGAGGCTGAGGGGCAAGGAGCATGTACTTTGTGGAAACAGTCAACCTGGAAACTTACACTGGTTTTACTCCTTCTACAAAAATCTGTTGCAACCAATTGGCTCCAAAAATGCCAAGATATATGACTGGTGTGATAGAAAAGGAGCTAGAACTTATTACACACAACCTCCATTCAGAGCTACTTTGAAAGCAATGGAAGAAAAAAGCAACAGAATTACCAACAGAGGAAGGGGATTCTCCTGAAAATTATTGCTTTGGAAAGAAAAAAATTATAGAAATAAACTATTTATTAATTTAAAGAAAATGTCATTTACAAAGGTATGCAATGAAGCAGAAATGCAAGAACTCAGCAAGAAGTCAGGAAAGAAATGTAAGACAAGGGGAATATTAAACACAGGCTGATATAACTCAGGATAGAAATACCTGGGAACAACAAACCATCACCAAAAAGGGTGAAACTGGATAGAGTCCAAGGGTGAATCAACACTAATCAAAAAATTTCAATGACAAAGAGAAGAAATAAGAAATACTCCAAAAATGAGTGAAAATGTTAAAAGTATTACATAGTATGTGTGCTTGAGAGAAACTAGCCCAAATATCTTTTGAACATGGTATTTTGACTATGTATTGCAGTCTAAAGATAAAAATGGCATGCATGTAGTAAAATCTAATTCATAGCTTTACTTTTCAATTATATGAGTTAGCAATTCTGGTGTTACTCTAGTTATTTTAGGATCGAACAAATAGATAAAAGTATTGAGAACAATTGGCTTCAAGTTTTTCCTTTCTTGTTGGAGACTTGAATTATAAGTATGGAGAGGGTAAAGGTAAATGGTGGTATGTGATGGAATTGGAGGTATCTGCATAATCTCATGAGTACTCAGATCTTGGGTTCTAAATATTATTCTCTATTAAAATGGCTTGGGGACATGTTTTTTTTGTTTTTGTTTTTAAAAATGACTGCTTCTAACACATTTCTGTGTTGGGAAGTAAGACAGTAACCAGAAATAATGGAAACATTCCAGAAGGCTCCAGGAGCCAATTACAAAGTAATTCCCAATGGTCGATTCTGGGACAATTTGAGCATCAAAATAAATAGGGATAGAAAAGAATTGTTAGTCATTGAATAAAATGGCAATCAATTCTTACTGATCTAAATAGATAAATAAGAACAAACAGCTTTCTCTTTCTGTAGAAAGCCAATGAAGAAAAGTAGAGAGAATGATGGAGCTAGGAAATCACTGTCGGACAACTGCTAAAGAAGTCAATGATTCAGGCCAAAACCAGTGCGTGAAAGTTTGAGACTATGTAAATATCTTGTTTTCATCAAAGTGTCTCTGCATAAAGTACTTAGTAGGTACAAAGGGGAAACCTTTACAGCAGAGAAGCCTGGCAGACACCACATAGCCAGGCTGTGTATAACAACATTTTGGCCAACAATGCACTGCATATACAATGGTGGTCACATAAAATTATAATGAAGCTGAAAAATTCTCACTTCCTAGTGACATAATAGCCATCCTAAGTCATAGCACAGTTCATTACTTTAGGGTATTACTCATCTGTTTGTAGCCATGCTGGTGTAAACAAACCTGCTGCACTGCAGTTGCATAAACATATGGCACCTACAATTATGTATAGTATAGAACACTTGATAACAACAATGATAATGGTGCCACTGGTTTATGTATTTACTATATTATTCTTTTATAATTATTTCAGTGTCCTCTTTTTACTTATGAAAGTTTGCTGTAAAACAGTATTCCATGTTATGTTGACAGCCTTGTACATCTCATGCTAAGAACATCTCTACATCATACTTTCTTGTGCCTGAATTAATCTCACATTGTTTTATAAATTTAGTGTAGTCTAAGTGTACAGTAAGTCTACAGTAGTGTACAGTATGTCTTGGGCCCTCACATTCATTCACTCCTCACTCACTGATTCACCCCAAGCAACTTCCAGTCCTGCGAGCTCCATTCATTGTCAGCGTCTGTTACAGGTATACCATGATCTATCTTGTATACTAAATTTTTACTGTATCTTTTTTTGGCGAGACATATTTATATATACAACAGTTACTATTGTGTTATAATTGCTTACAGTATCCACTATATGATGTATAGATTTATAGCCCAGGAGCAATAGGCTATCCCAATTGCTCCTGGCACATAACTATGTTCCCCAAGGAATCAAAGTTAAGTCTGTGACACACTAAGATCAAGTAAATACCTCTTGATATGATTCACTGAGAAGATTTACTATGGAATTCCTGCCCAAAACACACACCTGCAATTAATCATGACAAAACCTACAGTTACTGAGTGATATTTTACAAAACAATTGGGCAAAGTCACTGTAAAAACCTAAAGTGTAAAGAATGCTTCAGGTTACAGGAGACTAAAGAGACATAATTAAACACCATGTATGACACCTTTTAAATTCTGGACTGAGGGTGGCAGGGTGTGTGTGAGTAGGAGGCAAGGGAGAATTCACTAGTGTTACTGAACAGCAAGCCACAGCCCATCGCCACTCCCTAGGTAAAATTCCAGAGGCAAAGATTTGGTGATAAGGGACAGGGGTCTTTATTCAAAAGCAGTCACTTAAGCCTATCAAGTCGCAGCTTTAATTACTTAAGCCTATCAATTAGGCTAAACCCTAACACCTGGGTTCTCCTAGCTTTTCCCCTGTTAGTTTCTATAGGGTTAGTTTACAAAGTAAAACAAAATAATACACAAAAGCTACATAATTTTGGAGGAATGACAGGTTTCTGCTTCAGAGTCTGTTCCATCTAGAACACCCAAAGGATAAACCTGCCACCCTCTGCCACGCCAGCCCAATCCTAGGCTGTGCCTGGAGGTCCTTCCCATACAAAATACCATCTTTTGGGAAATGAAGGCAACTGCAGCACCATCATCCAAACATCCTTGATGAAGAAGAGTCTGAGAGCTTAAGTCTGAAAGCCCAAGTCAGAGCCAGCTCAGGAGGAGCCAGAAAAGCTCAGAAAAGCTTTTGAGCTGAAGAGCCCGCCCTCTTTTTATTTTCATTGGCTCTGGAGGTGCTCAGGTTCTCACCCAATCTCATCCTAGATTGCTTTCCATTGCTTGGGCAAACTCCTCCTATGGCCCCTCCTACTTCTCCACAGTGATCTTCCAGCTGTCTCAGGAGGACAGACGTTATTGAGGCAATTAAAATTTGAATTGAGATGGTGAATTAGATAATAGTATTGTATCAAAATTACATTTCCTAAATCTGAAAATTCTTGTGGTTAAATTAAAAAAAAAATAACCCATTGTTAGGAAATTCACTAATATATTTAGGGTGAAATGGTACACTTTTGGCAGCTTTCAGTTGGTTAAAAAATACAGGTAACTCTTGTATAATGTGGTTGTTAGATTCCTAAAGAATGCTGTGCTATGCAAATCTGTGTTATACGAGAAAAAGAACTAGTTCAAAAAAGAGGGTTAGGTTTCAAAAATTAAAAAATATACTATTATATTTTTATTTTTAAATTAAATTTAATTTTTAAAAAGGGGTAGGGAGAGAGGTTAAAATGGAGAGAAACATCAATGTATGGTTGCCTTTCATTGCCTCCAGCCACAGATCTGGTTGGAGACTTGGCTTGCAACCTCATTATGTGCCCTGGGTAGGGAATTGAACCAGCAAACTTTGGGTTCGCAGGCTGCCACCTTATCACCTACGCCACCAGCCAGGGCCTATTATATTTTTATAATTAAGAGAAGTATCTTTATTAAATCCATTTTCACCAGAAGCGTAACATATTATTATCTATTAAATGTTTTTTCCATCATCACTACTAAGCACCATTAACTGATGGCATTTTATTTTTGACAAGATACCTTCATCTTCTGAACTTTCTTCAGCATTACCTTGACCTCTATCCTATACTTTTTGCAAAAAAAGTCTGTGTATTAAAAATGTCTTTTTTAAATAAAGATTTTACTTATTATTTTCAGAGAGAGGGGAAGAGGGAGAGAGAAAGAAACATCAATGTATGGTTGCCTTTCACCTGCCTCCAGCTATGGACCTGGCTGGAGACCTGGCTTGCAACCTGGTCATGTGCTCTGGCTGGAGAATCAAACCAGCAACCTTTGAATTTGCAGGCCAATGCCTTATCCACTGTGGCACCAGCCAGAGTAAAGTGTCTTCGAAGAGGTATGTTTTGAATCTCCACCAGACATACTTCGTAGTTCAGGGCTAGAAAGTGATTGACAAAAATGAAAAATATAATTACCATTTCTTTAAAAAAGGTTGAATAATATTCACCTGAAAAATTTCAGTCTATGTATAATATAGTAAAAAGAAAAATGCAAAGTTTTAAAATGTATGTACAAAATGGATTTAAAATTCTAATAAATTTTTCAATTCTGAAGGCAAATCTGATACAACATTTGCACTCAAATGAAAAACTTCAAATGAGGTATCTTTTGCTCTTCAAAGCTTTTATTATGTTCCATGTTATTCGGGGATTTCCCTAATTTCAAATGAGGTATCTTTTGCTCTTAAAAGCTCTTATTACATCCCATATTGTTTGGGAACTTACCTAATTTTGAAAGAGATATTTTTTGTTCTTAAAAGCTCTTAATACACTCCATGTTGTTGAGGGATTTCTCTAATTCTCAAACCACATTAGAGTAAAACCGTGTTCTAGGATGCCATGTTGTATGAGGGCTTTCCCCAATTTTCAAACAGTGTAAGAGTGAAACTGTGTTATAGAAGTGCCGTGTTGAGGGAACAGAGGGGAGCAAAAAGGAGATGGATGTAATACAACAACAATAAAATTAAATTAAAAAAAAAAGAAGTGCCATGTAATATGAGGGAAGGGGGTACATGTATGTGTGTGCAGTGTGGGGTGGGTGAGAGAATGCATGGAGCAAAATGTAAATAATTGATGGTTCTGGGTAAAGGGAAAATGAGTGTATTGGCTACTATTTCTGCAAAAAGTTTTAAAATATATAATACATTAACATTTTCTTCTGAATTAATAGACAACTTGAACCTGTATTTAAAATGTATAGCAAACCCTAGATTATACTTAGTCCAAAGAATAAACCTGAGATATTTTCTAGTAAAACAATTGGACCTTAAGGGTAAAAATAAAGTTTAATGCAGCTGGGCAAAAATGAGTCATGGGGAATCCAGCATTTTTGTTATAACAAGTTTTGTAACACAACAAAGACATCTAAGAAACAAAGAATAAGCTAAGGATTTTATAATGTCAAGATGTCCTTCAGCTATAAGGAAAAAAGCAAATAGTTTTGAACTTGTGCAAATTCAGGAAAAAAATGTTCTTATGAGGCCATCTAAGAAGGTTCTCCTTAGCTAACAAAGGGATGTTAAGAGAAACCACAGTGAAATGACTTAAGTAGGAATTCATATTTAAGAGTAAAACCAGGCTCACATAAAAGTGGGTGCTAAATAACCCAGTAATATAGAAATGAGACAACTGATAACATCAACAGAGCAGAGAGGAAAGGAATTGACAAACATACTGTCTTATTTGCAACAGTAGTTCAAGGATACATTTAAAAATTTACATATTTAGTAATAAATATGTAAAACTGAGAAAGATATAAAAACACATGTAGAAAATTTTAAGAAAAACTGTTGAAGAGAACCAAAATACAAGGACAATGAACAAGAATTAATCTTAGCAGATATGAAAAGAAACTAATACAGCCATATAAATTAAAATAGTGTGGTATTGTACCTCTAGAGATGGAATAGAAAACAAAGAAAGTTTTAAAACATCCAGAAATTGATCTGAATTAAAATTTTGCATACAGTAAAGAAATGCAAAATATTAAACAACTAGGGATATTACTACTGGGTAGGCATCTAGAAAAAGATTGAAGTTAAATTTTATATCAGAAATACAGTTTAGGCTATATTTCAGTAAAAACAATCCTTAAATCCCAGTGACTTAATTTAATCTAACATAGGTTTACTTCTCATTAACATTACTTATTTATTATGGGAATGTTTATACTCAGCTCCATTCATTGTTGCTATCACTTTGGAATCCCATCCCTTGATATATCACTGTTGCCTTGCTGGAGATAAAAAGAATAGAGCAAAGTACACATCACCTCTTTTTTTTTTTTTTTAGATTTTATTGTTGTTGTATTACATCCATCCCTTTTTTGCTCCCCTCTGTCCCCCTCCCCACCCACCCTTTTCCCCCAAAGTCAATCCCACCTGTTGTCCATGTCCATGGTTCCTTTATACTAGGTTCTTGTCTAAGCTGCTCCCCTTCTTTGCCTCTGCCTCCCCCCTCCCCCCAACCCCACCTCTTAAAGCTCCTGTTCAGAAGTAATATATACCACTTCAGCTCTTGTTTCATTGGCCAAAGCAGGTCACCCGGTCAAGGCTAATGTTAAGAGAGTAGGGAAGTACAATTTTCTTTTAAAAAGGCACCAGATATTCTGAACATTATATAATCTATAGTAGATCACTCACTCTAAGCTCAAGGACACATTCCAAGTGGATCAAAGACTTAAACCTGAAAATGTAAAACAAAATAAAAGATTAATGGTGTTACTGGAAAGGGAATTGGCCCTAAGTGGGTCTACCCAGAGCAGGCTAGCAGTGTGTGGGTTCTTGACTACACGCAGGAAAGATTTCACAGTGTGAGTCCAGGTGATTTTGGGAGTATATTTCTTAATGCTGGGGACAGTGAAACAAGGAAGGGCCTGGGATAGAAGAAGCAACAGGAGAGCCTCGGCCAGGTGGCTTTGGTTCTCAGAAATATTACAGAAAAGAAATGAGCCAAAGCGGGGCTGCTTTGGTTCACTGGAAAGTCAGAGGGAAGGGGACCTTGGGGACAGATTGAGGGGTTAGCCTGCAACAAGCTATTGCTGACTGCTCCCCTAGTTGCAAGTCTTGTGGAATCCTTTAGTGTTTAGGAGATGTGTGCCTGTGGGGAAAGAAGAAGGGAAGGGAAATGTGCAGCTGTGATTCAGGGAGGGAGAGTATGTGGTGGGACCTTCATTTTGAGGTCCCAGGGGAGGATCTCAATAGGATATTCCTAAGTTTTTTACGTGTGTCCTTTCAGGGTTGTGGTGTCTACTGATGGGTCAGTGCCAGGGCAGGGGGTCATTAGTTACTGCATCTAGCCCTGGCATCACCCACCTGGTTTGGCTGCTTTTCTGGTCCTGGAGCTGAAATATACCTGAGGCCTAGATGTTATTTCTAGTGAGATGACATGTATGTAGCTGTAAATCGCTCTCCCATTTTGTTCAGCTCTCAGTCTCCATTTTCCCATTCTACTTGCCAAGAAAGTTTCCTAGCTTCTTCTTATCCTACCCCAATGGAATAATACTTCTATTACTCAACAGAAGGCAAGTTTCTTCTACCTATAAACCATATTCCAAAGTCATTGATGAAATGGCTATATTTTACTATATATAAACATTTTTAAAATTTTTTCTTGGGAAAATAATAAATTCTGTCAAAAGACAAATTGCAACATAGTTAGAAAACATTTTCAATTTATAACATAATCAAATTCTTAAATCCCTAATATATAAAGTTTTAGCTTCCAGTCAAGATGGTGGCATAGGTAAGTATGGTGTTCACATCCTCCCATAATCACATGAGAATTACAACTAAATTACAGAACAAGCATTGCTCAGAAATGTCTGAAATTTCACTGAATAGAAGTCCTACAAATAGGGACTTAAAGAAGAATCCATGTGGAGACTGATGGGAGGGGCAGAGACATGGCGCTGGCAGATTCTGAACACAGATATGGCAGTAAAAAATCAGGAGGTCCATCTTGGCTGCTGAGGTCTTCCCTGAAGGGAGGAGTCCTAGCTACATACCAGACTCCCCAGCTCTGGGTTCCAGTGCCAAAAGGAGAAGTCCCCATAACTGCTGGCTGTAAGATAGTGGAGAGTGTGGCTGAATGAGAGGGAGGGCTGCTAAAGTCCCAAGTATTCAAATTAAAGGGCCCAGTCACAGACATGCTAACTGAAACACTCAATTGCCCCAAGCTCTGGCCTTGGGGCAGCAGCTCAAAAGGTGCCAGGGACATAGGGAGAAGAACTGAATTGTCTGGCATCAGGGTGAGAGCTGGGAAGCTAATTTTCTCCTAGACAGAAGCGCTGGAAGAGGCCATTGTTCCTTTTCTGGACCCCCTAGCCCATAGAGCAGGCAGGAGGGCACCATATCCGAGTCTTCACCAACCTGGCTAAGTTTTTGTACTGCCCTGGTGATTTCATGAGACCCTGCCCCACTCAACTTGTGAGCCTACCCAAGCACTTCTAGTGGCCTTTCCATACTAAATACCTGACTTTGCTAATGCTGCAGCCTTTCCTAAAACCTCTCAAAAGTTCACAAGCATTTAGCCTCACCGTGCTCCATAAGTCTTGCTAAGTGGGCCCAAACCTACACTATCAGCTGAAATGCAGTTTGCAACTTGGCTTTGCCTAGGCACTGCCTGGGCACTGCCAAGTCCAACACAAGTAGCATCCATCTGCAGATTATTCTGTAGCTCATGCCAAGTGAGCCAGTAAGGACACAGGTGGTCGCTGAACTTGATCTGAACCAGCCCAGAACCAGCACACCTGGAAAGCTTCAGACCATACTCCATAGTATCACCCAACCACCTCCATGAGTGGACTCATGGGGACCAGAACCCCATTGAAGTTAGCTCTCCTCTGTGGAGTGGGCTCCTGTATAGCAGCTCCTCTGCTTTAGTCTCTGCATCCAGGATATTTACCTTGCAGATAAGTTCATGCACTTGTGAAGTGAAGAAGCTTTATGATAGGCATACTCTTATTCTTTTTTAAAGGGTTTTTAATTTTTATTTATGTATTTATTTAAAGGTTTTGTTTATTATTCTTAGAGAAAGGAGAAGGGAGAGAAGCAGAGAGGGAGAGAGACATCAATGTATGGTTGCCTTTCACCTGCCTCCAGCTATGAACCTGGCTGGAGAGCTAGCTTGCAACCTGGTTATGTGCCCTAGCTGTGAAATCAAACCAGTGACCTTGGGGTGTGCAGGTCAGCACCTTATCCACTGTGCAACCAGCCAGGGCTTATTTTTTATTTTTTTAATTTTAATTTTTAAAATTTTATAGTTGTTGTATTACATCCATCTGCTTTTTGCTCCCCTCTGTCCCCCTCCCTACCCACCCATTCCTCCCAAAGTCAATCCCACCTGTTGTCCATGTCCATGGTTCCTTTATACTAGGTTCTTGTCTAAACTGCTCCCCTTCCTTGCCTCTGCCTCCCCCCTCCCACCAACCCCCTTTCCCCCAACCACTGGAGGCCTATTCACTGTATTCATATATTTGGTTCTGTTTTGCTTGTTGTTAGTTTTGTTCATTAATGTCCCATAATGGGTGAGATCATATGAGATCAATTGTCCTTCACTGACTGGCTTATATCACTAAGCATAATACTCTCCAGTTCCATCCGTGTTGTTGCAAAGGGTACAAATTCCTTCTTTCTTTCTGCTGTATAGTATTCCATTGTGTAAATGTACCAAAGTTTTTTGATCCAATCATCCACTGATGGGCACTTAGGCTGTTTCCAGCACTTGGCTATTGTAAATAGTGCTGCTATGAACATAGGTATACGTAGGTTCTTATGAATTGGTGCTTCAGGATTCTTTGTGTATAGTCCAAGTAGTGGAATTGCTGGATCAAAAGGCAGTTCCATTTTTAGCTTTTTAAGGAAACCCCATACTGTTTTCCACAGTGGCTGCACCAGCCTACATTCCCATCAACAGTGCACGAGGGTCCTCATTGCCCCACATCCTCGCCAAAACTTGTTGTTTGTTGATTTGCTAATGATTGCCATTCTAACAGGTGTGAGGTGATATCTTATTGTGGTTTTAATTTGCATCTCTCTGATTATTGGTGATGTTGAGCATTCCTTCATATGCCTCTGGACCCTTTGTATATCTTTCTCAGTGAGTTGTCTGTTCAGGTCCTTTGCCCATTTTTGCATTGGGCTGTCTGTCTCCCTGGTGTTGAGTCTCATTTGTTCTTTGTCTATTTTGGAGATCAAAACCTTGTCTGAGGTATCATTGGTAATTATGTTTTCCCATACAGTTGTCTCCCTTTGAATTTTGCTGATGTTTTCTTTAGTTGAACTGAAATTTTTCAATTTGATGTAGTCCCATTTGTTGTTTTGTTCTTTGATTTCCTTTGCCCTTGGTGAAATATCAGTAAACATATTTCTTCATAGGATAGCCAAAAGTTTACTGCCTATATTTTTCTCCAGGACCTTATGGTGGCACCGCTTATGTTTAAATCCTTTATCCATCTTGAGTTTATTTTGGTGTATGGTGTAAGATGGTGGTCTAGTTTATCTTTTTGCATGTTGCTGTCCAGTTCTCCCAACACCATTTGTTGAAGAGACTGTTTTTACTCCATTGGATGTTCCTTCCCCCTTTGTCAAATATTAGTTGATCATGGAGTCCAGGGTTAATTTCTGGGCTCTCTATTCTGTTCCGTTGATCTATATATCTATTCTTATGCTCTTACCAAATACTTTTGATGACAGTAGCCTTGTAGTATTGTTTGAAGTCTGGTATTGTGATTCCTCCTACCTTATTCTTCTTCCTCAAGATTGCTGTGGCTATTCATGGGCATTTTGGGCTCCATATAAATTTTTGAAGTATTTTTTCTATTGCTGTGAAGACTGTCATTGGTATTTTAATTGGGATTGCATTGAATCTGTAGATTGCTTTGGGTAGTATGGACATTTTAATGATGTTAATTCTTCCCATCCATGAACATGGCATATGCTTCCATTTATTTGTATCTTCCTTGATTTCTTTCTTCATTGTTCTGTAGTTTCTGAGTACAGTTCTTTTACCTCCTTAGTTAAGTTTATGCCTAGGTACTTTATTTTTCTTGTTGCTATGGTAAATGGGATTTGTGTTTTCACTTCTATTTCTGTTGTTTCATTATTGGTATACAAAAATGCTTTTGATTTCTGGATATTGACTTTATACCCAGCTATTTGCTAAATATGCTTATTAGGTTGAGTAAGTTTTTGGTGGAACCCATCATGTTTTGTATGTACACTATCATATTGTCTGCAAATAGTGACAGTTTGACTTCCTCCTTTCCAATTTGGATACCTTTGATTCCTTTTTCCTCTATGATGGCTATAGCTAGACTTTCTAAGACAATGTTGAATAGAAGTGGAGAAAGTGGACAGCCTTGTCTAATTCCTGATCTTAGGGGGAAAGCTTTAATTTTGGCCCATTGAGTATGATGTTGGCAACAGGTTTCTCATATATGGCCTTTATGATGTGGAGGTATGCTCCCTCTATTCCTCTATTGTTCTATTTGCTGAGGGATTTTATCATAAATGGTTGCTGTACTTTATCAAATGCTTTTTCAGCATCAATTGATATGATCATATGGCTTTTATCTTTCAATTTGTTTATGTGATGTATTACATTTATTGATTTACAAATGTTGTACAATCCTTGCATCCCTGGGATAACATATACCATGGTGTATGATCTTTGTAATGTACCGCTGAATCCACTTGGCCAATATTTTGTTGAGAATTTTAGCATCTATGTTCATCATAGATATTGGCCAGTAGCTTTCTTTCTTAGTTGTGTCTTGGCCTGGTTTTTGGATTAGAATAATATTGGCCTCATAGAAAGAGTTTGGGAGTCTTCCCTCTTCCTATATTTTTTGGTATAGGTTGAGAAGGATAGGAGTTAGTTCTTCTATCAAAGTTTGGTAAAATTCACCTGTGTATCTGTTTGGTCCGGGGCTTTGGTGCTTTGGAAGATTTTGGATTACTCCTTTATTTTCACTAGTTGTTATTGGCCTATTCAGGCTTTCTGCTTCTTCTGGGTTCAGTTTTGGTAGATTATACATTTCCAGAAATTTGTCCATTTCATCCAGGTTGTCATATTTTTTTTTTTTTGTCATATACTCATTTGTAGTAATTTCTTACAATCTTTTGTATTTCTGAGGTATCAGTTGTTATTTCTCCTCTGTCAGTTCTGATTCTGTTTAGTTGGGTCCTCTCTCTCTCTTGCTTGATGAGTCTGGATAAGGGATTGTCAATTCTGTTTATTTTTTCAAATAATTAGCTCCTGAACCTGTTGATTCTTCGAATTGTAGTTTGAATCTCTGAGTTATTTAGTTCTGCTCTGATCTTGATGATTTCCTTCCTTGTACTTGTTCTGGGCTTTGTTTGTTGTTGCTCCTCTAGTTATTGCAGCTATATGGTTAGGTTGTTTTTATAAACTTCTTGTCACCTTTTTAGGAAGGCCTGTATTGCTATAAATTTCTCTCTAAGCACTGCCTTTGCTGTATCCCATAGGTTTTTGGCTGTTGTGTGTTCATTGTCATTTGTTTCCAGGAACTTTTTGATTTCGTCTTTGATCTCATTGTTAAGCCATTCATTACTTAAAAGCATATAATTCAGTCTCCATGAGTTAGAGAATTTTTGCTTTTTCCCTTGAGATTGGTTTCTAATTTCAAGCCATTGTGATCTGAGAAGATGCTTTGTATAATTTCAATTTTCTTGTATTTGTGGAGGCTTGTCTTGTGACCTACCATGTGGCCTATCTTAGAGCATGATCCATGTGCATTGAAAAGAATGTGTATTTTGCTTCTTTGGGGTAAAAGACTCTGTATACATCAGTTAGGTCCATTTCCTCTAGAGTGTTGTTCAATGCCACTCTAGAGGAAGATCTGTCCTTTGTTGATAGTGGGGTATTAAATTTCCCTATTATTAGTGTGTTGGTGTCTGTATCTTTCTTAAAATCCTCCAAAATTATCCTTATATATTTCGGAGCTCCTACGTTGGGTTTGTATATGTTTACCAGAGTTATTTCTTCTTGATGGATTGTTCCCTTAAGTATTATGAAATGTCCATCTTTGTCCCTTTTTATGTCCTTCATTGTAAAATCTATTTTATCTGAAATCAGTATTGGTACTCCAGCTTTTTTTCATGTCCATTTGCTTGATAAATATTTTTCCATCCCTTCACTCTCAGTCTGTGTCAATGGTTTGTTCTGAGGTGGGTGTCTTGAAGACAGCATATATGTGGGTCATGTTGTCTTATCCATTCAGCTACCCTATGTCTATTGATTGGTGCATTTAATCCATTTACATTTAAGGTTATTATTGATTGATACTTATTCATTGCCATTTTCTCTCTTTGTGTCTGTATTCCTCTTTGGCTTTCTCTGTTTCTTCATTTTATTTATTTATTTATTTTTAGAGCAAAACCTTTAGCATTTTTTGCAATGCTGGTTTGGTAGAGATGTATTCTTTTAGTCTTTTTTTTTTTTTTTTTTTTTTTTTTTTG
>PVIW01007005.1:0-10589 GCA_004026585.1 Noctilio leporinus | reverse complement strand
GGAGCCCCTTTATATGTTATTTGTCATTTCTCTCTTGATGCTTTTAGAATTCTTTCTTTGTCTTTGAAATTAGCCATTTTAGTAATAATGTGCCTTGGTGTTGGTCTGTTTGGGTAGATCTTCATTGGGACCCTCTGTGCTTCTTGAACTTGAGTAATGTTTTCACTCATCATGTTAGGGAAATTTTCTATCATGACTTTTTTGAAGAGGTTTTCCATTCCTTGTTTCTCTTCTCCTTCTGTTATCCTTACGATACAGATGTTGTTAAGTTTGATATTGTCCTGCAGCTCTCTTAAACCCTCTTCAGCCTTGTTCAGCCTTTTTTTATTCTCTTGTACTGTCTTGGAGTATTTGTCTATATTATCCTCCAACTCGCTGATCCAGTCCTCTGCTTCCTCTAACCTACTGTTGATTCCTTTTACTGTATTCTTCAATTCAGAAATTGTATTCTTCATTTCCTCCTGGGACTTATTGATAGTTTCTATGTCCTTTTCCATGCTGTTGTAACTCTCAGTAAGTTCCTTGTAACTTCCCTGGAGTTCTTTGTAGTTCTTCTGGAGTTGTTTATAGTTTTCTTTGAGGTGGCTGAACTCATTGAGCTTCTCTATCATCATTCTTTTAATTCCTTATATGATATATTGGGTGCCTCTGTTTCATTTTGTGTTCTTTCTGGGGATTCTTCCTTTCCTTTTGGTGATGGAGTGATTCTTTTTTTCCCAATTTTTGGTGTCTGTTGTTGTTGTTTGCTTTTGATTTTTTTGTTTATTTTTCCTTGGATTAATCTGCTTTGCTTCCTTGCCTTAGTTGAGCACCCTTCTGTCTTAGGAGATTTGTGAAGTTCAATGTTGCAGTTTCCCAGATTTTCTCCACTTGTTGTTCTTGGTGTGGCCTTTATTTGGGCTGTGTGGTTGTATTCTGGACCTGTGGGCTTTTAGCAGGAAAAAAAGAAAAGAAAAAAAAAATAAAAGAAAAAAGAAAAAAAGATAATAATAATATTGAGAAAGTGTTTAGATGGCTGTTCACCCTTAATAATCCCTGATTGGTCCAGTTGGAGCCAAGACCTGATGGCTTTTAGCAGGGAAATATATATATATATATATGATAAATAAAAAGGGTTTAGGTGGCTGTTCACCCTTAATGATCCCTGACTGGTCCAGGTGGAGCCGGGACCTGTGTGCTTATAGCAGAGAAAAAAAAATTAAAAAACAATTTAAAAAATGAAAAGAAAAGGAAAAAATAATAAGAAAAAGAAAAAAAACAATATTAATAAAGAAAAGGTTTAGGTGTCTGTTCACCCGTTATGATCTCTGATTCGTCCAGGTGGAGCCAGGACCTATGGGCTTTAACAGGAAGAAAAGAAAAGGAAAACAACAACAACAACAACAGGAAGGAATAAAAAGAAAAGGGAAGAAAGAAAAAAATAAAGGAAGGGTTTAGGTGGCTGGGGAGGGGAGGAATACTTAGATTGAGGACTGGGAATACATTGTAGCCACAGAGTGAGTATACTTTAAATCAAGAGTAGGAGGAGGGTCTTGGTCTTTGGTATTTAGGTGGATTGAGATAGTGGGGGGATTAAAAATATGTGAGAAGTAACTTTTGAAAAGGATAAGTTTGTGATTAATAGTTCATGTAACTCTCGGTATAACCCAGGTGCTTGAGATTAGCAGCAATCCATTTCCTGAGGCTGCCTCTTTTCCTTGGTCAGGTCTTTGCAGTCTACAGTCTAGCTGGTCTTGGATTGGCAGGGCCTCTGATTGTCACAGTCGGGGCTGATTCTGAGTGTCAGCCCCCAGGTAGGCTGGGCCTTCAGTAGCCTAGCTGGGTTTTAGGGCTGCCTGTGTTCTGGGGCCTGCAGGGTGCCCCCTCCAACTCCTGGCAGAGGTTCCTGCGTGTGATAGGCACCTGGCACCCCTGCAGGGCAGCCTGCAACCTCACTGGTTCCTGTGTTGACTGGCCCTGCCCCCGTAGCTCTTGGAGGAGGCAGCCCCTGTCTGCCAACAGTACTGAGGTCTGCCAACACTGCCAGCTACCCCAGGGCAAGGGCCAATCCTCCAAGCAGACCAGCTCTCCAAAGAGTCCTTCACGTTGCCTCTGTGATGTGTGCCCTCCCAATGTGTCTGCAGTTAGGCCTTTATCACCGGCAATGGGTGGGTCAGTTGCCCCAGCTATAAGTTCTGGGCTCGCAGTTTGGAGTTTCCAAGGGAGCCTGGGGGCCTGTGTGGGTGTGCAGGGCTGGGCCTCCCTCCTCGAAGGGGCTTCAAGCTGCTGTTTCCCTGGTGGCCCAGCAGCACTGTTTTTGGCCCTCTTGCTGTCCTGGCAGGTGCACTTCCCTGCTCCACTGCTCCTTCTCCCAGTCGGTCTCTTCTCCTCTGCCTCTGTCCCAGTGAGGAGCTTCCTCTCCCTGTTGCCAAGGCTCTCACACAGTCCCTCCCCTGCAGGAATTCAATTCCTCGTTCCCTCTGGCATTTGTCCTTGCTGCCCACACTTCACTGTTTAGATCGCTAGTTGCCAGGGAGCCTGGAGCTGGCTTCAGTTAAAGGCACCCCTCTGGGTAGAGCCACCACTGCCCAGAGCCGACCTCAGCCCACCGGCCAGTTTCGAACTGTCTCACCTGCCCTCCTGTAGGTCTCTGCTGCCTCTGGGCTGTGCTCCCCTGAGTCCAGATGCTGACTGCTCCAATTCTTAGGGACCGGAAGATGTCTTGCGCTCCCTATCCTATCCTCCAGCTGCCCTGGTACTCGAGAACACCATCAGCACTGCTCTCTACTCTGTTGCCATCTTTCATTCTTGTATATTCTTATTCTTAGGGAAAAGCCTTTGAGAGGAACTTTGATGCTCTGTACCAAAAGTTTATTATTGGAAATCAAGAGACCATTGGTTAAACAGAGGGAAAAATGATCATTTGGTCTGAAAACATACAAACTATGCACTCATTATTAGTTTAAACCTTCCCATGCTTACACCAAACACTAATCTTTGTATATGTTTGATGATTCTTCTCTGAAGGAGTTGAGTTGACATTCTTGAAGAAATTCTGACATTGATGGGGGACTAGTGCTCATATTTAGAGGTTCCATCTTGTAACAACCACTTGCTCCTGAAGCATAAAATTAAGGCTGAAGGTGGGAAGCCTTACCACATACAAAGAGCTCTCTAGTAGTCTTCCTTCCTATTATCAAGCTCTAAATATAAGTAGAGCATATGGAGTTAATTAACAATAAAATAAATTACACCAAAAGTCAGAAAAAGACCCTATAAACACAGAAGTATACCAAAGCAGTGAATATAACTTATGAAAGTTCTAATTAGTATTTCTATAAATATTTAAGGAGATTGTACTCATAAAATGAGAAATAAGAACTAAATGCTATGAGAGAAGAACAGATTATATATTAATTAGAAGGTTAGGAAGATAACGATAATGAAACCTCTTTGACTCTAGGAAAAAAGGATACAAAAATAAAAAAGCTTTAAAACTGAAGAAGACCAATTCAGAAGGCTATCCAATTAATAGAGCTTCATAAAGAAAAAAGCAGCATGTAGGGATAATATGTATCAAGTACATGAAATAAAAGCTTTCCCAGATCTTAAAAGAAATATATTGCTAAAGCTATAGACACGTTAAAAAATATATATTTATTTTTAGATAGAGGGGAAGGGAGAGAGGCAGAAAGGGAGAAAGACATCAATGTATTGTTGCCTTTCACCTGCCTCCAGCTATGAACCTGGCTGGAGACCTGGTTTGCAACCTGGTTATGTGCCCTCACTGGGGAATCAAACCAGTGAGCTTTGGGTTTGCAAGTTGGCACCTTTATAGACACATTTAACAGGTTGTCAGAACACAGCCCTGGGGCTAAGGCAATAGGAATGCAGTTTCTTCTATTGTTTCTGATTTCTGAGTGAAATTGAAAATATATAAGTGTAAACATTATCTGGATAACTTCAGAGTTAGCCAGAAGAATCAGCTAAGAAGCAAGATATTTGCCAAAATCAAAATTTCAGAAATTAGAAAGTTCTCAAAAACAAAACACCTCAGAAGGATGGTGGAGTATCAAAGGGACACAGGAGCTAACTTAAAAGAGTTGCCAATGGCCAAAGTTGAAGTGAACAAGAAAATAAAGTTTATTGGATTATAAACTCCCATGAATGGGAGAGGAGAGGCAAGTCACCCATGCAGAGTATTTCAAATAGTTTATAGAAGAACTTTTTCAAGGAGAAAGAGCCTAACTCCCTAACCTTAAGTAAGGGTTCCACAGAGGTGACTTTTTGCAAAGATCATAGTATTAGTATGAAAAGGGAGAAAAGAGTAACTTTAAAGTGGAGAAATCTGACAAATGCTCCATTGGTTAATAGCATCAACAGTGATCAGTACGGTTGACATGTGATGAGAAGAAAAGTTCCTCTATCTCTTCCTCCAAAACCCACAACCCCACTCCAGGCATTGGGGAAAGATAATTTCTTGGCATTTTGGCTGACATTTGCTCTCATTCTTATCAGTTTAGTATCTGCTATGCCCACTATCTGAGGATAAAAAGCAAACAAAAAATATTAGATAAATCCCAAATGAAAAGCATTCTACAAAATACCTGACCAACACCCCTCAAACACTATCAAGTCATTAAAAACAAGGAAAAGTTTGAGAAACTGTCACAGCCAGAAGGACCTAAAGGAAACATGAAGTAAATGTAATATAGTTTTTGGGGTGGGGTCCTAGAATAGAAAAGGATATTAAGTGAAAACTAAGGACACTTAAATAAAGTTAGAATTTTAGTTAATAAGGTATTGATATTGGTTCATTAATTATGATAAATGTACCGGAGTAATGTATAACAAATGAGAAACTGGGCAGGGATATGTAAATTTCTGTATTACCTTTGTAACTTTTATGTAAATCTGAAATTAGTTTAAAATAAAAAAGTTCATTAAGAAAATTAAAATCCTATATTCTACCCTGAGGTGTTGCCTTCTCTGAAGTGGGTGATGCGTGCCCTCTGAACTCACCTCAACTTGGGGAAGACACTATTCCCTATTCTGTCTTTGGCACAGGTCTTTATGCAGCAGAAAATTCAAGGGCACTAAGATTAGGTGCATTTCTGTTTACTTATTACTATTTTTAGATTCTGAAAGCTTTCCTGAAATCCCAGATAACTAATTACTTATTCCTAACCTGGCATCAGCCAGCCAGGCCTTTCACTTCCTTTAACTGTAATCACTGAGTTCCTGGCCTCTGGTTTGGTCTCTTTTCTGCCTCTCACAATTTGATTTATTGCTAAAGAAAAATCAACATATGTTCGATCATACAGTCATTTCCCACCCCCCTGAGTTATGCATAAAATGAAACAGATCTAGCAAGAAATGGAGGGTTCCTTGCTAGCCTTAACCTCAAGGGCAAACTGATCTCTGCAGACGAGGTTTCAAGGTTGATATTGGCCCCTTCTTGGCCATCAGGACAATCCTGACAGCAAATATACTTTAGTTTCCACTTAGTATGTACACACAAAAAAACACAAGTGTGTGTGTGTGTGGGAGTGTGTACATGTGAGGTTTTAGTCCAAAATCAATAAAGACCTTATTCTTTTAACACACACTATTTTTTCTGAAGGGAAAACTTGACAAGGGTAGTGGAGCAACTATTGGCTAAAAAGACATACTTCTGGGTCACTACGCTGACTGCCTCAGGGTTTAAAATACATGGCAGAATGGGAGTTCTGGTGAGATGGAGGAGAAGTAAGTGGAGCTTCACCCATCTCCTCCCAGGTCCCATCTGGAATTACTTTCTTGGAGAAAAAGTCAGCTAGAATTACCAACAGAACACCAGCTGGAAAGAAGTCCTATAACCACAGACAGAATAAAAGAGGACCTTTATCACAACATGACTGGTAGGAATCGTAGAAACACCAGAGGGCAGGCGGGGCACCCACAGGAGGCAGCAGCTGAAGGGACAGAGCCAGAGGCTCCACCTGAGAATGGTGGATTCTGGTCCCCCAGCTGGATTTCCCAGCCTACAGAAATACAGCAGAGAGTAGAGCAAAATCCAGCTGAGAAGGGCAGAAATCCCTGGACTTCATTAGCCTAAGAGAGTGCTGGGGACAGATAACTACTAGTGTGACCACAATAAAAATACATTGGCACCCATCTACCCTGGGCTCCAGGAAAGGGAGGGCAGAGAGGACTGGAAATAGGTGGGGAGAGAGTTTGCAGTGGTGGCTTGGAGAAGAAAGGTGGGGAAGCAGCTGTGGGGATCCTGGGGTTGATTCATCGCCCACACCTGGGGAGTACTGCGCTGCACCAAGTGGCTTCCATATGAGAGTCTTCATAGCCCCACCCTCTGGAAGCAGTCTGCCCTGTCTAGCAGTGCCTGAGCCTTGCTCCTGATCACAATTCTTTGATTTACATATAAATAAACCTCTTCTGCCCTGTCTGTCAATCTGAGCACAACTACAATAGTTGGCACCTGAAGAGGTACGTCACACCCACCAGTGCCTGGGCCTGGCAGCTGATTACAAACTCTCTGACTTACAGATGGGTTAGTCAGCCCAATACAGTGGCAAGTGAGCCTGGTGGCCGATCGTGGATTCATTGGTTCACAACTGAGTTGGTCTGTCCTGCCTAGAAGCCCCTGGGCCTGGAGGCCGACCACAAACTCATCGGATTATGATAGAATCTTTCAGTCCAGCCCAAGCACCACCTGAGCCTGGTGGCTAATCACAGATTCATTGGATTACAATTGAACCTTGCTGTCTAGCCCAGTGGCTCCTTAGCCTGGTGGCTGATCACAGATTCATTGATTTACATCTGAATCTGTCTCGTCAAGCTGCACCTAAGCTGGTGGCTGATCCATTGGATTACAATTGCACCTCTATGTCCACTGCAGCAGAGCTGAGTTTGGTAGCTGATTCATTGATTTACAACTGGATCAGTGTGTCACCCCAAGCTACATCTGAGCCTGGTGGTGGATCACAGACCAATAGGATTACAACTAAATCAATCTTTCCAGCCTAGCTGTTCCTTAGCCTGGCAGGTGGTCACAGTATGAATGTATTACAAGAAAACCTGAAAAAGGGGAAAAAAAGAAACAGTCCATCACCAACATGAAAGGAGAAATCCCCAGAAAGATCACTAAATGAAACAAGGCAAGCAAATGATCAGATATGGAATTCAAAAGAATGAATTGAGAAGCTCATTGAGAAGCTCAATGAGCTCAGCCAGCTCAAAGAAAACTACAAACAACTCCAGAGGAACTATAAAGAACTCCAGGGAAGCTACAAAGAACTTACTGAGAACTACACCAGCATTAAAAAGGACATAGAAACTATCGGTAAGAGCCAGGAGGAAATGAAGAATACAATTTCTGAATTGAAGAATGCAGTAGAAGAAATCAACAGCAGGCTAAAGGAAGCAGAGGATCAGATCAGCAAGCCAAAGGGCAAAATAGAAAAATGTTCTAAGACAGGGCAAAAGAATGAAAAAAAGGCAGAACAAGAATGAAGAAGTTTTAAGAGAGCAGCAAAGCAACATGAAAGGCAATAATATTTGTATCATAAGGATACCAGAAGGAGAAGAGAAACAAGGAATGGAAAACCTGTTCAAAAAAGTAATGATGGAAAACTTGCCTAACATATTGAGTGAAAGTATCACTCAAGTTCATGAAGCACAGAGGGTCCCAATGAGGATGAATCCCAACAGAACAACTCCAAGACACATTATAATTAAAATGGCAAATTTCAAAGACAAAGAGAGAATCCTAAAAGCATCAAGAGAAAACCAGCAAATAACATATAAGGGGGCTCCAATAAGGTTATCAAATAGTTATTCAACAGAAACAATACAAGCCAGAATGGAATGGCAAAAAATATTCCAAGCAATGGGAAACAAAGGCCTGCAACCAAGAATACTCTACCTAGCAAGGCTCTCATTCAAAATGGAAGGTGAAATAAGGAGTTTCCCAGACAAAAGAAGACTAAAAATATATATCTCTACCAAACCAGCATTGCAAAAATGCTAAAGGGTCTGCTTTAAAAAAATGAAGAAACAGAGACAGACAGAGAGGAACATAGGTACAAAGTGGAAAAATGGCAAAAAATAAGTATCAATCAATAATAACCATAAATTTAAATGAATTAACTGTGCCAATCAAAGGACATATGGTAGCTGAATGAATAAGAGAACATGACCCACATATATACTGTATTCAAGAGACCCATATCAGAATAAAAGATCAATACAGATTAAAAATGAAAGAATGAAAAAATATATATCAAGCAAATGAACATTAAAAAAAGGCTGGAGTTGCAATGCTTATTTCAGACAAAATAGATTTTATGATGAAGGCCATAAAAAGAGACATGGACATTTCATAATACTTAAGGGAACAATCCATCAAGAAATATATAATTCTGGTAAACATATATGCACCAAACATAGGAGCTCCCAAATATATAAGGAAAATCTTGGAGGACTTCAAGAAGGATATAGACAGCAACACACTAAGAGTAGGGGATTTTAATACCCCATTATCAATAATGGACAGATCTTCCAAACAAAAATATCACCATGGGTATTGTGGCATTGAACAACACTCTACAGGAAATGAATCTAACTGATATGTATAGAATCTTTCGCCCCAAAGAAGCAAAATACACATTCTTTTCCAATGCACATAGAACATTCTCTAAGATAGACCACATGGTAGGTCACAAGATAGGCCTCCACCAATAGGAAAATTAAAATCATAGCAAGCATCTTCTCAGATCACAATGGATTGAAACTAGAAACCAACCTCAAAGGACAAAACCCAACTGAATAACATGCTTTTAAGTAATGAATGGTTTAATAATGAGATCAAAGATGAAATAAAAAAGTTTCTGGAAACAAATGACAGTGAATACACAACAGCCCAAAACATATGGGACACAGCAAAGGCTGTCCTCAGAGGGAAATTCAAAGCAATATAGGCCTACGTGAAAAAGATAGAAGAAGCTTATACAAACAACCTAACCATAAAGCTGCAAGAACTAGAGGAAGAACAACAAACAAGGTTCAGAACAAGTAGAAGGATGTAAATCATCAAGATCAGAGCAGAATTAAATAATTTAGCAACTCAACTTTCATTTTAAACAATCAATAGGTCCAGAAACTGGTTTTTTGAAAAAATAAACAAAATTGACAAGGCTTTATCCAGACTCATCAAGAAAAAGAGAGAAAGGACCCAAATAAACAAAATAAAAAATGACAGAGGAGGAATAACAACTGATACTTTAGAAATACACAGGATTGTAAGAAATTACTACAAACAACAATATGACAAGGAATATGACAACCTGGGTGAAATGCACACATTTCTGGAAATATATAACCTACCAAAACTGAATACAGAAGAAGCAGAAAGCCAGAATAGGACAATAACAACAAGTTAAATTGAAGAAGTAATCCAAAATCTCCCAAAGTAAAAGAGCCGCAGACCAGATGGATACACAGGTGAATTCTACCAAACATCTAAGAAGAACTAACTCCTATCCTTCTCAACCTATTCCAAAAAGTCCAACAAGAGGGAAGACTTCCAAATTCGTTCTATGGGGCCAATATTATCCTAATCCCAAAACCAGGGCAAGACACAACTAAGAAAGAAAACTGTAAGCCAATATCTCTGATGAACATAGATGCTAAAATTCACAACAAAATATTGACCAACTGGATTCAGCAATATATTAAAAAAGATCATACATCATGATCAAATGGGTTTCATCCTAGGGATGCAAGGATGGTAAAACATTTGCAAATGCATAAATATAATGCACCACATCAACAAAATGAACACAAAAACCGTATGATCATTATCAATAGATGCTAAAAAGGTATTTGATAAAGTACAGAAACCATTTTTGATAAAAAACACTCAGCAAAATGAGAACAGAGGGAGCATACCTCAACATAATAAGGCCATATATGAGAAACCTGAAGCCAACATCACACTCAATGGTTAACAACTAAAAGCTTTCCCCCTAAGGTCAGGAACAAGGTAAAGTTGTCCACTTATGTTCAACATCATTTTGGAAGCTCTAGCCATAGCTATCAGAGAAGAAAAAAGAATCAAAGGTATCCAAATTGGAAAGGCGGAAGTCAAATTGTCATTATTTGCAGATGACATGGTGGTATGCATACAAAACCAGACAGACACATCAAAAGCATTTTTTTTTCTTTTTTTTTTTTAAATTTTATTGTTGTTGTGTTACATCAATCTCTTTTTTGCTCCCCTCTGTCCCCCCACCCACCCACCCATTAACCCCAAAGTCAATCCCACCTGTTGTCCATGGCCATGGTTCCTTTATACTAGGTTCTTGTCTAAGCTGCTCCCCATCTTTGCCTCTACCTCTCCCTCCCCCCTACCCCGTTCCCCTGACCACTGAAGGCCTATTCCTTGTATTCATATACTTGGTTCTGTTTTGGTTGTTGTTAGTTTTGTTCATTATTGTCCCGTAAGAGGTGAGGTCATATGATATTTGTCCTTCACTGACTGGCTTATTTCACTAAGCATAATACTCTCCAGTTCCATCCATGTTGTTGCAAAGGGTACAAGTTCCTTCTTTCTT